>JAHQCQ010024252.1:0-10491 GCA_023539305.1 Ilex asprella | reverse complement strand
TTGAGTATATATATAGACTAGTTTTATTTAGCCTTTGAATTAAAGAGAGTCTTGAGACTCTCACGTGCGCAGGGGGAGGGACTAGCAGAGGAGATACGAATTTCTAAAATCTACGATCCACATGGTTAAAATACTAATTTCTGGGTACTTGGAATAAGTTGAAAAGTCCTATTCAACACCTTGATAATGCTACTAGAAAAGAAGACAAATTGTTTTTCAAATGTATTGCACTTTAACTATCACAAAACACAATAGTTACCTCCTCTTCTAAGTCCAAATCACATACCAAATTGTTTTTTTTAACTGCCTCTAACGCTGTCATGCATTCTACCTCAGTGGTAACTGTAGACCGTAGGATAACCCTCCAACTTACAGTGCACCCAAATAAAGTAAAAACATAACTAGTTAGAGATCTCTTTGCTTCAACTTTAATATTGTAAACTCAAGCGTAGGTTGAGCGAAGTAAGATATTTCTCGAAAGACCGAAGTTGAACCCTCAAGGAATTGTAACAAGAAAACAATCACACAAATTTTACAACAAACTTAAAAATAAATGATTCGTTTGGGATATTTTTGAGTGGAGAAAATTAAATTAAATAATTAAAACAGAAATATAAAATACTAGAGCATCAGGTACTCCCTCTCAATTCCATACAATACTGATTAAAAACTCATATCCTGACTTGAAACAAGAATCAGATGTCGTTTAATTCAAGTAAAAAATCAAGGAAGAAAGTCAAAAGTTATAATCAAAAGATTATTCAAGAACCAGAATAATCAACCAATTATATTATTTTCTGAAATAACGCTAACTAACTCAAGAATGGAATAACCAGTTATTTACTAGCAAGGAAATTCAATCATTTATGTACATGACACAACAAATCAAGAATTTTTACAGAATAAAAACTTTGCTAAAAGATCAGAAGTTAAATTAATAAAATATCAAAATTCATTAAGCACGGAGTCAATAACAGTACCTACTTCATTGAGAGGTTCTCCCTTAACCCTAGCTTAGGCTTCTAACCAGACATAATGAAAATACCAAAAAAATAGAATAAAAAGAATTGTAAAGCCAAAGTCTAAGGTCTTCAATCTGTATTTATAATTTTATTCAAGAAAGGTTGATTTCCATTAGAACTCTTAATCTGGCGCTGGCAGAACCTTGACACGCATCCGGACGCGTGTTCTTGAACCGTCCGAACGCAACTTCCAGAATGCTCCTCCTCTTGTTTTTCACTCATCCCTTATTTTTTTTATTTTTTTTTATTTTTCCTTAAGTTAGTTTTTCTTAATTTTTATTTTTATGGTAATGAGGTGTCAAGTTTTTTTCCTATTAAGGCACTGTGTGATTTGTGATGAGTTTGGGTACCTCTCTAAGGTTTGTCCTTTAATTTCAACTGCTCGACAATTTTTTAGGAATGAGACAATTGTATTGTCTAATTCTTCTCAATCTTACCCCGACCATTGTTTTGAATTTTTTTATCCCAATTTTGGTTGGGGGAATAAACATTATCAGTTACCTATATATGCCACATCACCACAAGAGCCTCCCCAATATCCATCATACCATGACCCACAGGAAAAGAATTTGAAAGATATTTTTAATGAATATATGCAAAGCAAGCTAGCTTGTAGTGCCCAAATAAGCCAAGATATTGAAGAGATAAAAGCTTGCAATGCCCAAATAAGCCAAGATATTGCCCAACAAAAGATAATGCCCAAAAAATAAAAGATATGCTTAATACATTGACCCAAGAACAAGAAGTTGAGAATGATCAATGTAGTAAGAGTAATTCTTTTCCTGAACTACAAACTAAGAATGAATCCATTAATACTCTTGATAGTGAAGAATTAAGTGACATTATTATTCTACAAGAGGCTATTGAGCCCAAAGACCTTTCATTATCAACAAGTAGTAATGAGATTCACATATCCAATCTTAGAGAAGGTATGAAAGTTGAGTTGTGTGTAATAATTGATAAAAATCTATTTTCTATCTCATTGGTAGATTTACATAAAAATGTATATATCTCCCTTTTCTTGCATATTCAAAGTATATATTGGGTGTGTGAGTGAAGTTCGGTTAAAAGAGTTGTTTCGTCACCACATTTTTAAGCCAGTAAAATTTAATGTGTGCATATTCAAATCTGACTTTAAGTTGGATTGAGTGTGAGCTTTTATTTTTATTTGTACATAGTAGTTAGATTTTATTTTATTTTATGTTTTTTAATTTTAATTTCTTTTCTTTTTGTAGTTTTTGTTGTTGTTGAGTTTTTATTTTTAGGTTTTTGAGTTGTTGTGGTACCATGTATTCCTACTTCTTTGATCTTTATTCAGTACTTTTATAAATCATTAAAGTATTTATTTTGACATTGAGGACAATGTTGAATTTAGGTTGGAGGGTATGAGTATGTTTTGTGTTGTGAAAATTCCTAGTTTATGTTTTTTTTAGTTTATTTATTTTGCTAAAAAAATATAAAATATAAAAATTATTTTTTTATTAAATATCAAAATAACATTTTTTTGCATAATATGATATCACAATATAGAAATAATTTGTTTAGCTTTAAATTTGCAATTGCTTGGGCATCACATAGAACTTTATTCTATATTTATGTTTTTATAAAAACTTACAATTTGTACACTTTAGACTTTACCAAATTAAAAATTTGTTAGGTATTTTACCTTGAGAACTTGAAACATATAGTGGAGATGCATAAAAACCCTAGTAATTTTTTATCCAATCTTCTTTGGAGGATTATTTACATTTACTCAATAAAGAGTATTTTTATTCATCTAATCTCCTTCAATAGTCTCATTATTTTTGTTTTGGTCAACACCAATATTGTGAGTGATTACTTGAATTTAAATTATTTGCATGAAAAGTGTGTTATCAAGAACTCTTGAGATATGATTTTAGATCATCTTTGATATTATTTGAGTCTAAGCCTTATTATTTGAATATTATTATCCATAGAAGTTGTGATTGAGCCCTTAACGAAAAATTTTATTTCTTATACCCAACATATAATAACCAAGTCAATGAGAAAAAAATAATATTCTTTACCCTTGGTTATTCCAAGATTGAGTTTTTTATTGTTTATGTGATTTGGAAGATGTTAGTTGAGAAAAGATGGTAAAAAAAAAAGAGGAGATTTTTGCGTACTTGTGAATATCTGCATTACATTTTTTTGCTGAAGAAAAAAGAAGAAAGTATATACATTCAGTTGTTTTGCTAAAAAAAAAAGAGAAAAGTTGAAAAATGAATGACAATATGTCTATCTGTAAAAAAAAAACTGAAAAAAAGAAAAAAAAATAGCAAACATGAGTTTTGAAAAAATATGAGCAAGCGTTGTGAATTGTGATTCTAAATGGTGAAGAGTGAAAGGTTATGGAAAGAAGTTTGGTTGTATAATGTAAATGTTCTTTCGGGATAGTCTTTTGAATTCCTGAATATCCTTCATTTCCAAAACCCTAATTCCAAGACCCCATTATAACCTTAAACAAAGGCCTATCTGATCTCAAGAGTATATTGGTAGATGCATAACTTGTGTGAATAAGAAAGAGAATGTTGATTATTTATTTATTATGTGTTGATTTCCTTTCATGAGATTGTGCCAAATCATTTTCTTTTGGATGACAATTATTTTAATAGACATGTGAGCATTATTTTGTTTTGATTTAAATATATTCTTCTCACATGTGATATTTGAGGGAATAGTCACTATAATCTGAGAGAATCTTTTATGAGCGATTGTCTAGTGATATTTGGCATTGAGATGAGTGATTGATAGTTATAGAGGTGATTACCAGATAAATTATTAACATGGTATAGTTAATTCACACTACACATGAGTTTATATGAGAATATGATAAGTGCATACATTTATATAGCGTAAAATTCTATATTTTGCTTTACATGTGCTTATAAAAAGTTTGCATCTTAGAATTTTTATATTGTGATAGCAATTTTGTGTTATGGAATTATTATTCAAATATTTGATTACAGGGTGATATTTGTGGGTATCATCTCTGGAAACCCTCACGAGACTATACTCGTCCACTAGTGGGAACCTAGGAGTTTAAAGGCTTGTTGCATATGCTAAATGCAATCGTGAAACTTACGAAAGTGGTTTTGTTTTATTTTGTTTGTTTTGTTTTTTGTTAATGTTTTTATTTTTGTTGTTTGCATTACTAGGGACTAGCAAGGTCTGAGTTTGGGGGTGTGATTGAGACTCAATATTTACATTTACTACTGGAAAAGATTGATTATTTAGTTACAAAAGTGTAATAAATATAGTAGTTTATTCAAGAACTGATGCTATGCTAATAAAAGATGAGTTGTGACTATTTTGCAAGATAATAGTATGAAATGGGAGGAAGATTAAGGAGAGATAAAGCATAGTTCAAGAGGAAGCACATTGGAATGCGCATCCGGACGGATGAAGAGTATGCGTCCGGATGCGAATGGCATAAAGGTGAAAAGGAGGAGAAAGAGTATTCTGGAAGTTGCTTTCGGAAAGTTGAAGAACATGCGTACGGGTTCTACCAATGCCAGATTAAGAGTTCTAATGGAAATCAACCTTTCTCGAATAAAGTTATAAATACAGATTGAAGACCTTAGACTTTAGCTTGACAATTCTTTTTATTGGTTGCTAGGGGAGAACCTTTCAATGAAGTACAATACTGTTATTGACTCCGTGCTTAATGAATTATGATATTTTATTAATTTAACTTCTGATCTTTTAGCAAAATTCTTATTCTGTAAAAATTCTTGAGTTGTTGTGTCATGTACATCGATTGCTTGAATTTTCCAGCGAGTAAATAACTGGTTATTCCATTCTTGAGGTAATTAGTTTTATTTCATAAAATAATATAATTGGTTGATTATTCAGGATTCTAAATAATCTTTTGATTATAAATTTTGACTTTCTTCCTTGATTTGTTACTTGAATTAACCGACATCTGATTCTTGTTTCAAGTTAGGATATGAGTCTTTAATCAGTGTTGTATAGAATCAAGAGGGAGTACCCGATTCTCTAGTATTTTATATTACTGTTGTAATTATTTAAATCAATTTTCTCCACTCAACAATTTCCCAAACTAATCCTTTATTTTTAAGTTTTTTTTTAGAATTTATGTGATTGTTTTCTTGTTACAATTCCTTGAGGGTTCGACCTCAGTCTTTCGAGAAATATATTTTTTTGCTCAACCTATGCTTGGGTTTACAATATTAAAGTTGAAGTAAGTTTTTGACACCGTTGCTGGGAACACCACTAAAATATAACGACCCAGGTTGCCTCATTATTTCTTGTGTTATAGGTAACCACAGAATTGAACAAGCTTTATTGGATTTAGGAGCTAGTGTGAACTTACTCTCTTATTCAGTATATGAACAATTAGAGTTAGGAAAATTAAAACCCACTTCGGTTACACTACAATTAGCTGATTGATCTGTAAAAATACCTAGGGGTATGGTGGAAGATGTCTTAGTACAAGTTAATAAGTTTTACTTTTGTATGGATTTTATAATTTTGGACACTCAACCTACATTAAATATTATATTAGGCAGACCATTCCTAGCAATTTCAAATGTTTTAATTAATTGCAAGAATGGTGTGATGAAATTAACTTTTGGGAATATGACATTAGAGCTCAATATTTTTCATGTGTGCAAACAACTAGGGCATGTTGATGAGGATGTGCATGAGGTTAACATGATTGAGTCTCTTGTTCCAAACAGAGTATATGATTCTTCTTTATTTGATCCACTTGAGGCATGCTTGCTAGAACAATCTTCTTTGTTAGTGATGGATGAGAATAATTTTGAAATTTCTATTTTGACTGATTTGTATTAAAGTTAGATTTGGATATGAGACCATTCAAATTTTCCTTCAAGTCAAGTTTTGGAGCTTTATTACTAGATGTGATTGGTGGATTGATTCTTAGTGGAAGCTCCTCAAATTTATGTCTCAACTCTTTCAGCTTTGGTGGTGTCCCCGGCAACGACACAAAACACTTGCTTCAACTTTAATATTGTAAACCCAACCGTAGGTTGTGCGAAGTAATATTATTCTCGGAAGACCGATGTCGATATGAGTCTTTAATCAGTATTGTATGGAATTAAGATGAATACCCAATGCTATAGTATTTTATATTACTATTTTAATTATTTAAATCAATTTTCTCCACTCAAAAATTTCCCAAACGAATCATTTATTTTTAAGTTTGTTTTAGAATTTGTGTGATTGTTTTCTTGTTACAATTCCTTGAGGGTTCGACCTCGGTCTATCGAGAAATATATTATTTCGCTCAACCTACACTTGAGTTTACAAATATTAAAATTGAAGCAAGTTTGTAGCGCCGTTGCCGGGACACCACCAAAATATAAAAACCCAGGTTGCCTCATTATTTCTTGTGTTATAGATAACCACAAAATGGAACAAGCTTTATTGGACTTAGGAGCTAGTGTGAACTTGCTCTCTTATTCAGTATATCAACAATTAGGGTTTGAGGAGTTAAAACCCACTTCGGTTACACTACAATTAGATGATCGATCTGTGAAAATACCTAGGGGTATGGTGGAAGATGTCTTAGTACAGGTTGACAAATTTTACTTTCCTGTGGATTTTATAATTTTGGACACTCAACCTGTATTAAATACTAATGCTCAAATTCTTGTTATATTAGGCAAACTATTCTTAGCAACTTCAAATGCTTTAATTAATTGCAGGAATTGTGTGATGAAGTTAACTTTGGGGAATATAACAGTAGAGCTCAATATTTTTCATGTGTGCAAACAACTAGGGAATGTTGATGAGGATGTGCATGAGGTTAACATGATTGACTCTCTTGTTCCAATCAGGGTATACGATTCTTCTTTATTTGATCCACTTGAGGCATCCTTGCTAGAACAATCTTCTTTGTTAGAGTTGGATGAAATAATTTTGAAATTAAGAGGTTCTCCTCAAGCCCTAGCTTAGCCTTCTAGCCAGACATAATAAAAATACCAAAAATAGAATAAAAAGAATTGTCAAGCCAAAGTCTAAGGTCTTCAATCTGTATTTATAACTTTATTCGAGAAAGGTTGATTTCCATTAGAACTCTTAATCTGGCATTGGCAGAACCTTGACACGCGTCTAGACGCGTGTTATTCAGCCGTCAAAACGCAACTTCCAGAATGCTCCTTCTCCTGTTTTTCACTTTTTTGCCATTCGCATTCGGACACGTACTCTTCATCCGTCCGGACACGCATTCAAGTGTTCTTCCTCTCGAACTATGCTTCATCTCTCTTTAATCTTCCTCCCATTTCGTACTATTATCCTGCATAATAGTCACAACTCATCTTTTATTAGCATAGCATTAGTTCTTGAATAAACTACTATATATATCACACTTTCATAACTAAACAACCAATCTTTCCCATTAGTAAATGTAAATATTGAGTCTCAATCACTCCTCTTATCTAGATCACCCTCATAATCTGAATCAACAAAACCAACAACTGTAGAATCAATGTCATATCTTCTATCAATACTAAACCAACATTTGTAGTGCCTCTCAAATAATGAAGTATCCATTTTACAGTCTACCAATGAACCTTCCCAAAATTAGCCATATAACGGCTAACCACACTAACTGCCTATGAAATATCTAGACAAGTGCAAACAATAGATACATGATGCTCCCAACTGCACTAGAATAAGGAACATGAGACTTAAACTGCTCCTCATTCTCACTTTGTGGTGACAAATCTACTTAAAGCCTAAAGTGAGCAACAAGTGCAGTACTCACGAGTTTCGAATTCTGGATTTGAAATCGCTTAATAACTTTCTCAATATATTTCTTTTTGAGATAAATATAACACACATACTTTACTATCCGTATGAATCTTCATACCCAAAATTTTGAACTCAACTGTTTCTTCGACCTGTCAATTTCTAACATGGTCTTAGCAGCAGTAAGCATGTCATCCACATAAAACAATAAATATATAAAAGAACCATTTGACAACTGTTTGTGATACACACAATCATTATAATTACTTCTAGAGTAACCATGATCTACCATAAAAGTTTCAAAACATTTGTACCACTACCTTTGGTTGAAGCATTTACATAGTTTCCTCTAGCTCACCATATAGAAAAATTGTCTTTACATCAAGTTGCTCAAGCTTAAGATTGAATGAAGCAACCATGGTAAGAAATACACGAATAGAGCTATGTTTCACCATTGGTGAGAAAACTTCATTGAAGTCTACATCGTCTCTCTGATTGTAGCCATTTGCAATTAATCGTGACTTGTACCTTGTAGATTCAATCTCTGGAATTCCTTCCTTTATCTTAAAGACCCATTTACGACCAACATTCTTCATACCATTAGGCAACTTCATTAATTCCCAAGTTTGGTTCTTATGAAGATATTCAATTTTCTCAGTCATAGCAACAACCCAATGTGCATACTCATTACTTATGACAACTTCTGAATACGTGGAAAACTCCTGAACACCAAACTCCTCTGATATAGTCAGTGCATAAGCCACCAAGTCTGCATACCTATATTTCTGAGGGGGTCTAATTTGTCTTTTTTCTCTGTCTGTTACAATACTATATTCCTATTGCTCCTGTGTATCAGCACCAAAACTAAAATCAGACAAATCTGAAATAGATTGAACTGGAGTACTTTCTGTGAAGTTTCTACCTGTAGCTCCACCTCCTTGCTATAACCCTTTTCTTTCTCTGCAAAAACTACAAACTCCTTTCTCATATGAAACATGAAAGATTCATCAAATACAGAATCCCTATTGACTATAAACTTAGGTGATTTAGGATCAGAAAACTACAATCTATATCTTTTCACACCATTAGCATAACCAATAAATATGCACCTCTTAGCCCTAGACTCAAGTTTATCATCATTCACATGATAATAAGCAGTGCAACCTAATATTTTTAAATCAGAATAATCAGCAGAAGTACCAGACCATACCTCATGTGGAGTCTTCAACTCAATATTAGTGGATGGAGAACGATAAACCAAATAGCAAGCAGTGCTGACAATCTCAGCCCAAAAATCTTTATACAACTCTGCATTAAACAACATACAACGTGTTTTTTCCAAAAGAGTCATGTTCATCCTCTCTACAACCCCATTTTGTTGTGGAGTAGACCAGACAGTACGATGCCTTCACAAAATTCATCTCTGCAGAACTCATTAAACTCATCTCCACAAAATTTCAAACCATTATCTGTTTTAAGACGCTTGACTTTCTTGTCTGTCTGTTTCTCAATTAAAGTTTTCCATTGCTTGAAAGTACCAAAAAAATCACTCTTGCATTTCAAAAAATACACCTAAACCTTTCTTGAATAATATCAATAAAGGTCAAAAAAATTGAGCCCCACTATAAGATGGAACCCGAGAAGGACCCCAAAGTTCTGAATGAATATAATCAACTATACATTTAGTCTTGTGGATAATTGTACTGAACTTGACTCTGCATTGTTTCCCATAGACACAATGCTCACAAAAATCAAGTTTCATAATTTCCTGTTTACCAAGCAAACTCTGTTTATACAAGACTTCCATGCCCCTCTCACTCATATGACCCACACGCATATGTCATAACTGGGTAGTATCTGAATCTGAAATTTTTAAAGATGAAACACCAACTGCACCAATCACAGTATCACCCTGAAGAACAAAGAGGACATTAATCTTTTTACCTTTCATCACAACTAGGAAACCTCTGCAGACTTTCGTAATTCCACCTTTAGCAGAAAACCTACAACAAATGGAATCTAAAGTACCCAAGAAAATTAAATTCTTCTTTAATTATGGAATATGCCAAATATCTATCAAAGTCCTCATAACCCCGTCATGTGTTTTAATTCAAATAGTATCTATTCCAACAGTTTTGTAAGCAATATTATTTCCCATCAAGACTGAACCACCATTGATTAACTCATAGGTGCCAAACCAATCTTTATTAGGGCACATATGATAGGAATAACCCGAATCAAGAATCCATTTATTATTAAAACGTCCATCAAAGACAACAATTGTAAGGACATTATTTGAACTATCAGATGTATTTTCTGTAACACCAGAGGAATTAGAAGGATTTGATCTATCATCTCAAGTATCATCACACAAGCATCAGTTAACCCGACTTTAGATCCATTCCAAGATTCCTAAGACCCCAATGATGCTTATGATCTATCCATCCCGTGATTCCCTTCACTTTGTGCACAAAAATTTCAATCACTACTTTCTTCATTAAAAGAAATAAAAACAAGCAGTTAGTAGTCAACTTTTCCACCGAAAGCAGACAACAGCCATCAGCCAAGGACCCACCAGTCACATGGCTTTGTCATTAAGTTAGCTTTCACCGGGGTAAAAGAGATCCATTCCACCAAAAAGTGGAAGGAAAAAACATCTAACCCAAGTGAAAAGGAATTCACTCAAGTAAAAGCATTTCAACAAAAGTTA
>JAHQCQ010024251.1:0-10494 GCA_023539305.1 Ilex asprella | reverse complement strand
AAACTAATGAGTGAAAACGAAGAGTAATATTATATGAATTTAATTTGAGTGTTTAATTTGAAACTTAATTTAATATAATTATTAAATTAATTATAAATTTTAATATTAAATAAAACTTATTTTCAATAATTGCATTAAATAAGATTCTCAAATTAAATCAACATAACATTTTTGGAAAATGAAACTGATTAGACAGAGAATAGACCCACCCATATAGAGTTAAAAACGAGTTACAGAGAGTTATTGATTGGGCGGTCCCTATTGGTGTTATGCTGAAAATTTCATTGTGTCACATCATTAAATTTTTTAAACAAATTGGCTTAATTACAAAATTTTAACTTCAAATTTGAATCAAGCTACAATCAACTCTCTCTGGTTTGAATTTCGACACATTACTCCCTTAAAGTTTGTACATTTTTCAATTAACTCAAATTTTTAGTTTAAACAATGAAAATTAAGTAACATGATCTCAAATTTATCGAAAACAAAAATTACTCCGAATTCAATTTTTTTTCTTCATGTCGAAAAACTCATCAATCTTCTGCATAAGACAAAATAATGTAATGGGTGATCTTATCTCTCCGTAAAATTTGAGATCAAGTGATTTGTAAATGGTTTTTTTTTTTGTAATTTTTTACCGTCATAATTAATGATTTGACTTACTTTACAAATATTTAAACTTTGAGAGAATAAATTGTTAAAACTAAAACTAGAGAGAGTTAATTGAATGTGACAAAAGAGACGTTTGTCATTAACCCGAGTAATGCTATTAGGACCTAATTTGTTGATCTAATTCACTATAATTTTTGGATTGACTGTGGGGGCCATCAAACATTGAAACTTGGTGTTAATCCAATGATTCTACTGCGGCCACATTATAATGTTAATAAATTAGGTCGGTGTTTTAGGTCCAAATAGTATTATTCTTTAAAATATTCATAAATTGTAGTTCTATATCATTAATACAAGTTTGGTCCCAAAAACACACGCGTGTTTAAATTAATGATTGTTGACCCTCGTTTTTTAAATATATTTTTTTAATAGTAAATTATTGAGAATACATTTTTATTTTGATACCAACTTAATTCACAAGGGGGTGATTTAAAAATTAATAGTATTATTTTGACATAATTTATTAATTTAATTCATTATAACCATTAAATTTACAGTAATTTTCAACGAATATTAGACCCTTTTGTCAAGACAATGGTTTTGAATGATTATATTATTAAATTAAGTTTAAATAATATTATTAAAATCACTCTTGTTTTTTAGAGATTATGTTCTAAATTTGTTCGGTCTACGGTGGTCAGTATTCAAATTCTAAAAAATAATCGACGCAAGTCTAAACACTCCGGTTGTTATTTGTGACTTTGGAAGAAAAGTCTAATGTCCATTTCTTGCGTGTTAGACTTGTCATTTCTCCAAAGTGATCAACAACTCTCTTCCTTTTGTTCAAAAAGAAACAACTGTCTTCCTAAATTAAAAAAGTCAAGAGATCTTGAAATGTATGCCTTTTTTATGTAATTAAAAACATTCATTAATGGACTCTTGTTTTAAAAAAAAAATAAAAATTAATGGACTACTCAATAAAATATATTCCTCTGTTAGATCAACCTTCAAAAATTCACAATTTTTTTTTTGGGTTTATATATTTTCTTGGGTTTTGTTTATTTTTATTTTCTTGATAACAAAAAAAATTGTTCCAACTACGTAATTTTTTGGACTCTTTACTACACCGCAATACGATTCTTGTAGAACAATCACCCACTAAACTGTGAACATTAGTCAAACTTAAATTTTATGGTTGGTGAGATTCAAACTTAAAACACTAGACTCACTCTTTGCCTTTTCAACTTAAATCAATTATTTATTTGGCCCTTGAATAATATCATTTGTGTCAATCCAACCCTTGAACTATAATATTTATGTCAATATGACTTTTCTATACCCTAATCTCTTACTCACGTGTTGCACACGTGAGGAATTCTGTCAAAGTTAACTATGAATTTAGACAGAAGGATCACATTGACACAAATAGTATAGTTTAAGAGTTAAATTTACACAAAATAAAATTCATGAACTTGAGTGATATAAATAGTATATTTTAGAGATCAAATTGATGGCTAACTCTTTTATATATATATATATATAAAATAAATGATGAAGTCAAAATCCCCAAATTGGCTCCAAAGAATTGCATGTAAGATCCATATCAAGATACCTAAGTGGTGTTAATAGGATTTGGATTGTCTCAAGTCATATTTCTTTTTGTTGATTTTTGATAAAGTTTAATATCATTCTAAAATTTATTATGTCCCATCATATGCATTGTGACCCTCAAGATCACATCAATTATATTCAATTATTTGATAATGATTGACAGAATTTCATAAAAATTATTGAAATCTGAAATTGAAGGTTATCTTAAAAATATCTTTTTGTAAGCCAACATTTTGTTAATAGATTTGAATTGTCTAAGGCTTATATTTTGTTGATCTTAGTGTAAATTCTATAAATAGTTCATAAGGTTTACAATTTATCGCACTTTGGTTCTAAAATTTTTAATTTTGCTAATTATATCCCTAAAATTTAAACGTTAAGCCAATGAGATCCTCCGCACTAACTACTATTTTTTTTTTTAAAGACAAAAAAACGTAATGGATTTTTTTTTCTAAAAAAAATTTATATCATTATATCAAAGTAGATAAAAATTAAAATAATTTTAACCGTTATTGTAATATTATAAGTTGAGAATTCGATATTAACCAAAATGCCTTGAATTTTTTCTTTTTGATTCAACGGTTAAGGATGTTTGGACTAACTTGCACGCACTTTAACTAATGAAAAATACTATGTAGCCTAAATTTATAATTCAAATTTTCGTCCCAAATGAAAGGGGATGATTGGATGAATGAGTCTCATCAATTTTTTTAAATGAGACCCACTTATCTAATAATCTCTTAATTTGAAATAAAATTTTAAATTATATAACATTTCTCTTAATTAATTCTCTCCCCAGCCCAATCTAGGTAAGGCATCGATACTAGGTATTCATGAAAATGCCTCCAACTTCACCTTGGACTTCAGTTACCCAAAAAAATTTTGGGACCAAAATTTGGTCAATATTGAAGAGTGCCTTGAACTTCAGGAGTATTGCATGATCTCCCTACCCCTCTCTCTCTCTCTCTCTCTCACACACACACACACACACACACACGTCCATACTCCAACCATAGGCTTAGCTAGGTTGTTCTTATACCTAACAGTAATTGGATTAAAAATCAGCAGAAACCGAGAGATTCAGAAAACAGACCAATGGACTACACCAAGAACTCCATCAGCAATCTTGCAATTATCTCTCTCTTCCTATCCAGTATCACAGCTCTCTGTATATGGGCTCCCAAACCCTTCAATCCCTTCTTCTCTCCTGATCAAAACCCATCATGCCCACAATCAAACTCCGTAAGTACTTCATCTTTGTATCATAATCACCGGACGGGAGTCTTGTTTACTGGACTATATTCTTTTTATATATAAATGATCGTGTTTTGTCCTGATTATAAAATCCCGTTTTTGAGTCGTAGGCTGTTCAGATTCTTCCGAAAGATGAACTTGAAGAAGCTTTATCAAAAGCCTCAATGGCGGACAGAACTGTCATCATCGCCGTCGTGAACAAAGCCTACGTAGAGCCTCACGACAACAAATCTCCGGCGATGTTTGATATTTTTCTTGAGAGTTTTTGGCTCGGAGAAGACACTAGGCCACTGCTTGATCATCTTTTGCTCGTCGCCGTCGATCAAACGGCATACGAACGCTGCAAATTCCGGCGGCTGAATTGTTACAAATTGGTGATCGCCGGCGTAGATCTCACCGGAGAAAAGCTTTACATGTCGGAGGATTTTATCAACATGATGTGGAGAAGAACTCGGTTCCTATTAGACGTGCTCCACCGAGGCTTCAACTTTATATTCACGGTACTTTTTCTTTCTTTTATTCATTTTAATTTTGATTAACATTTAAATTACTAATATCCTATCCTAATCTCGCAATTAGGTCTGTCAATCGTATCGGATAGACGGTTTTATGTCGTGTTTTAGAGGGTTTGTGTCACAAAATATTCTACTTATACCAAATTCGTTTAAAGTAATACTATTTGGACCTAAAAATTTGACCTAATTTACTGATATAATGATGTCGTTTCATAGGAATCATTAGATCAACACCAAGTTCCAATGTTTGATGAGATCTACAGTGAATCCAAAAATTACAGTGAATTATGTCAGTAAATTATGTCTCAATAACATTGATCATTCGTTTATTAATTCGTGTCTAACGAATCATATCTTATTAGATTCTTACACAAGTCTTAGGACATAATATCTAACAAAGTTGATATTTTGTCATGGAAATAACCGTGTACCACGACTAGAACAAATACCCCATCCCGGACTTACAATTAGGTATGTCAATGCCATCGAGTGGACGGTTTTATGCCGTGTCTTAGTAAATTTGTGTTACAAAATATTTAATTTATACTCAATTCATTTATTAATTCGTGTCTAAGAAATCATATTTTATCAAGTTGGTATCGTGTTATAAAAAATTACTAATATAACTTCATCAATAGGAAACTCTTACGGCATAATAACTAACAGAGGTTGAAATTTTGTCATGGAAATAACCATGTACCAAGACTATAACAAATATTCCATCCCCACAAAATAAGTCAAGAGGCTACAATGAAGTAGGGAAAGCCTATACCACAAGCTCACTAGGCCCACCCTCAAACTTTCTTTCTTAACATTATTAAAAGATATTTCCACAATTTCTCAAGTATCACTAAATTCCTATCAATGTATTTTTTATCATATAAATTAGTATAGACCCATATCTAAACAACTATTATTTTTTGAACACATTTAACACATCTGGATAATCTTTTGGAGTTAGACCATAAAAAATTTATCCCTCATGAATACGTATTATTGACGTGAATGACTTGACTTTGACCGAATTGAGGAAGAGATTAGTCATGATATGCATAAACTGAACTGAACTGAACACCCCTTGTCTTTCACAAACTTCTGAAAAAACCATTATATTAATTTATTATTGTATAAATATTGGGGTCACTATACAATAAAATACATGATCGTTTTGTAATTGTATGACATTTGGAATGACATAGATGGTAAAGTTAACATGCAATAATTTTGTAATATAGAACCTCATCATGATCAATTGTGTATTATATATGGTTTTAATTAACCAAATTTATTAGAAATATTTTAATTAATCTTTTTTTTTGCTCTTTTTTAATTGAATTTTTAAGCATCAACTATAATGTAATAAATAAATATTAATGTATATATATATTTTTTTACAATTAACAATTTTTTCACTTAATTTTGTTAGTATCTGAATTAAGTGAGATTTTGGCCCATGTACACACACACACACACACATATATATATATATATATAGAGAGAGAGAGAGAGAGAGAGAGAGAGATTTTAAGTTTTTAGTCTTTAGTTTTTGGTTGGGTCATGCATATTGGCCCTAACATGACGCAGGTCAAAAAGGGTGAATGATATTTTATACCTTGAATTTTTAAAATTCATAATTTACACCCTAAAATATTAAAATTTTCACATTATACTCTCAATTAGATAAAAAGATAACAATGCAATTCAAAAGTAAATATTTATTACTTTTTTTGATAATTTTGTTTTGGTTGTATTGGTCATATTATCATATTTTTATGCGGGTTTGCATAATTCTAAATTCTAAATATTTTCAACAAAAATTTAGTACACATTAAAAAAAAAATGGAGAACAATCTATTTTTTTGTTACCATGTGAGTGAAATGTAAAAATTTTATTATTTCATAGTGTAAATTAAGAATGTGAAAATATTTCAGGGTATAAAATGTCATTTATGTATCTATAAATATATTAACCATCGGATCACAATGAAACATTCTTGTTAATGTGCCACCATTGACTCTTCGAAAGTAATTATATTTAATTTAATACAATTGCAATACGATTCAATTATATATTATTTATTTTGCGACAATTTTCGACACGGCTCACCTATAAAGCGTCTAGCTTTGGGTAGACAAGGTGTCGGTCACTCGGTCTAGTGGTCCACGTGTGTACGGCGAGTCTCGACAAACTACAACTGGCTGAAAATGATACTTCGACCAGTTAAAGTTTGTAGGATCTACATCTACTACATACTTTTCTTGTGTGGTGGGATGTTTTTTTGGGTGAATTTAATGTGAATGTGGACCTTTGACAGAGAAAATTGTTGGACTAATCTCACTTTGGATCCTAAAATATGTTTTGATTTTTAATTTCTACTCTTAAACAATAAAAATTTTAATTTATATCGTAAATGTTATGAATTAGTAACAATGTAAACTTGACCTAAATTGTTGTTCAATTTTTCATCATAAATTAAAGCACGTGAGATGCAAGTGTTTCAGACATGAGGATGAGGTATGTCCTTTGTTGTAAATTATTTTTTTAATGGTTAGGGGTGTCTGGACTAGGTTATGCGCATCTCTACTAATCCCTAATGGGTCCAGTCAAAGACAACTCATCTACGCCGAAATTAAGGTATTTATGACGGATAAATATCGCATTGTCTGGCTCTTTCACTGTAGATCGTTGTCTGTAATCAATTCGACACTGTTTTATGTAATGAAATTAAGATTTTATTAATCATATAGACGCTAATCATATCATGTGCAATTCACGTGCTTTAATTTATGATGAAAAACTGAACACTAATCTGAGTCTGGTCTACATTGCTACAAATTTATAACATTGAAGATATAATTAAGAATTAACATATTTTTCAGGGTACAAAATGAGATTAGTCCAAAATTATTTTATTGAATAGTATTCATATGAAAACAAAATTGATAGGTGAGACCTGTGAATAATCAACACATGTTTTTATTTTTTTTGTGTTGAATGCTGGGGTTTGATTTTCCATCAACCTCTCGACATCATGTAGGTGGCCGACATGATTAGAGTCAATAGATTAAATTTTAATTTAATAAAAAAATAAGGTTCACTTTGCTTATTTTATTTATCACTTGACAAATAAATCAGATAACAGTGCTGTAATCGGTCACCGAATATTTACTTCTCATATACGATGAGATCGAGTAATATTGTACTCTAACGGAAGGCCCGTTATATAATATTTCAAGTAAAATATTATTTATGTTTAATTTAAAGATCTAATTAATTATAATTATTTGATTTAAAATAGATTTTATCGAATGTTGTGATCCACTACTCATATGAGGGATACAATAAACTAAATCTCTAAAATAGAATTCATAAATTATATTCTTATAACATTAGTCCTATTCCAATAATAGTGGGAGATCCACTACATATTGCTCACCTTAACCCTGAGTGGGAATGAGGTAAGGCTTTGGTGTGCATTAGGTTTAAAGCTTGCTAAGCCTAAAAACTCAATAAACAAAATGAAAAAAAAAAAAAAAAGAGAAACCTAGTAAGTTTATTTACTTGGAGAAATGTTTTAGCAACTAAGACTTATGTAAAGGGTTGAATCCACATACACCTAGGGGTTGTTTGGTAAGGTGGTATGGGGGGGGGGGTAAGATGGGTTTGGGAAAAAAAGTTCAAAGTTTCCCAAAATCTTATGTTTGTTTGAAAAATTCAATTCCGGGTTTTCAAATTTGGCCAGTAACTTGCCCGAAGATTAAACCCATGATCATGAGTTTCGTTAAACATAGTGGAGGGTGAGTTTGGAAAGATGGGTAAGGGGTTAAGGATCCAAAAGACAATTGTAGTTCTTAACATGTGTATGAATTGGATTGATCAAGGGTAAAATAATCATTTATATGACAAATAGTTGTTAATAATTATGATATATTCATGGGTCCTACGTGTGTATGTGTTGCATATCAAACATGGGTATGAACCAGATTAAATGTTGAATCTTATCTTTGCAAAAAAGAATTTGGGTTTGGAGAAGCCAATCTAAACTCCTCTTCAAAATTCATCTAAACAAGCCCTAATATAAGATTGTTATTGTTTGCTCAATGATATTTGGGTTGACAATGTAAGTCGTGTTATTTGCAATGTAAGTCATGTTATTTTTAAGTTTATGTTGAGAGATAGTATAGTAGCCAGCGAACAGGCGTTGCTTTATATTTTCATTTGTTGTCCACTTCGAACAGACTTTGGAGGGGGAGTGACTAAGCTATTTTATGTGGTGCGCTCACCCTTAATTGTTAAGAGGTATTTTCTGGGGAAAAACTCCAGAGGAACGAAACTATGATGGTGTATGGATGCTCAAAGTGGACAACATCTTGACAATTGCGACGGATCGTCACAGATCGTTAGTCTTAACCCACATTTTTGTGTCAAAAATTCCCACCCTACCAACAAGATTTAATTTATTGATCTCGTTCATTAATCTAAACTATTGATACAGTTGAATTAATAGCTAGCACCTTCAAGGGTCAACAAATTTGGTCTTGGTAGCATTATTTTTAGTAGAATTCCAGATTTAAAAATGCTAGAGATCAGACCTAGAGAAATTACTATTGCATATCTGAAGAAGCGGGTACCTTGTGCGTTCGATTTCAGAATCAGCCACCCCAAAGTGAGGATAAGGTTGTCTATGAACTACATCTTCTACACCCTGTTGTGACGGGAGCCTTGGGGCTGGGTACACCCTTCCTTATCAAAATTCTTTTTGGTGCATTGTTTCGGTTAAAACATTCCAAACACTTCGAAACATAGAAATACTGACAGTAATGAAAACAGATGCATTTCGGTTGTTTATGAAACGAAAATTTCATCCTGGATCACACCTAAGAATGACCTATTTGAATCTCGTAACTTCAACATTGTAACTCCTCTTCACAGGACACTGATGTAATGTGGCTAAGGAACCCATTTTCCAAGCTAAGCAAGAATGAAACCGAGGATATACAAATGAGCACAGATGTTTTCAATGGCAATCCATGGTCAGAAAGAAACATGATCAACACAGGCTTCTACTACATCAGGTCAAACAACAAGACCATCTCACTGTTTCGTATCTGGTACGCGATTAGACGCAAAGCAGCTGGGATGAAAGAGCAGGATGTTCTCGTCAGTTTGGTTCATAAGGGTATCTTCAAAAGACTAGGCCTCAAGGTGAGGTTTTTGGACACCCTTTATTTCAGTGGTTTCTGCACTGACAGTGGAGATGTTAAAGCAGTGACTACTGTCCATGCCAATTGTTGCCGGAGTATTCACGCCAAGGTGATCGATTTGAGCACGGTGCTCAGAGATTGGAAGGGGTTCAAGGACTCTAGTAGTAATGATACAAGTGGATTTCAATGGTCCAAGCACAGAGGTTGCATGAATTCATGGCATGAGCCCAACAAAACTTTGAGTTAATTAGCACTGGTTTTTCAGTTTTTGGTAGAGCTCCTCGGTATATTCCACGGTAGCATCTGATAAGTGAGATTCTGAATAAGCGTTTACATAATCTTCTTCTCCTGAGAGAAATCATCGCAATAAAGAATGTCATACATAGGAGTGATGTATAGGAAGGATTCAGATATGGGTTTGAAATGTTTAACATAGCAATTTGACATCAAGGTCATTTTATTCCTCAATGGCATATTGAGTTTTCTATTAAACTGCTGGTATGATAAATGACTAGACTACATGAAGCTAGGCTTAAAACTTAGATTTATACAAAAAATAAAAAGATTAGATCGGGAAAAAAAAATCGGTATCATATCTCTAAATTTTACTACTTTAATGGGTGTTTTTATAACTTGTGTGGATCACAACAAACAAATTTACAACTTTTGTGGGTGATTTATCACTTTTGTGGTACTTGTGATAAATCATAATATTTACAAAAATAGTAAAAATATCCACAAAAATAATAAATGAAGATATGTTACCATTTTTTTTTTATATGGTAAACTTGAGAAGAGCTCAAGATGCCTTCCACTTCTAGCCTATGTAAGCTATATCTTGAGCTTTGAACCGTGAGCTATGAGATACAATAGATTTTTCCCATTGATTTCCTGTTTTTCGAGTTCGTATTGTAATCACGAGTCACGCGTAATTGACGTTTCTTGGTTATTGAAAATATGAGAATATAAAGATGTCAGAATGACTTTGTTTCAACAATCATAGTATGAAATGAAAAATAGAAGAAAATATATCGAGTTCCATGTAGTGATTTTGTTCTCATATGTTGTCCCTTACTTGTTTGATGAGTTGAACATAAAGCCGACTGATGTAAGTTTTCGATTTGGAATTCAACACTTATCAATGCGAGTGATTACAATTCTCACCGTTATTTACTCGTGTCCCATCAAGGGACTCATAATCTATCCCGAATACCACGACCGGCTCATGATTAGCCCCTGTCAAGATTGAGCCTGCTCTACAATACCCTCAAACCCAGACGGTCGTGTGTATGGGTCG
>JAHQCQ010024250.1:0-10495 GCA_023539305.1 Ilex asprella | reverse complement strand
AGTGGTTCCGAATTCCGTATTGCTGGCAGAAGGCTCTGAAAGGGCCGCTATCAAACTGCGTACCATTATCAGAAATAAGTGTATGGGGGATGCTGAACCTTGTGATAATATTCTTCCAAACAAACTTCCGGGTATCGGTGTCTCTGATATTCGCCAATGGCTCGGCCTCAACCCATTTGGTGAAATAATCGGTGGCAACAAGAAGGTACTTCTTGTTACCGAGTGCCCGAGGTAAGGGTCCGACGATATCCAGCCCCCACTGTGCGAAGGGCCAGGGGCTAGTCAAGGGAAGGAGTTCGCAAGATGGCTTTCTAGGGATTGTTGCAAATTTTTGGCACTTTTCGCAGTGCCGAGCAAACTGTTGCGCGTCCTTCTGCATATAGGGCCACCAATATCCATGTGAAACAACTCGGTGGGCCAAGGACCTTCCTCCAGTGTGGGCTCCGCAACTTCCTTCGTGTATTTCGAAAAAAAAGTCGGGAACTAGACTGGGGTGTATGCATTTCAAGTAGGGGCCTCCAAACGAGCGCCGATAGAGTTCATCTTTGGGGGAAAGCCAGAATCTGGTTGCTTTTAGACATAATTTGTGAGCCTCCCTTTTATCCTCGGGCAAATCACCATTTTTCAGAAATCCTACTATTGGATCCATCCAGCTTGGCTCGGGAATACTGCATAAAACTTCATCGATTTTGGTTGTCATTATGCTTGGTTCGGCTTGAAATTCAACGGTGATAGATCTTTCTGAGTCTTGCTCTATTGCGGAGGCCAGCAATGCTAGAGCATCGGCGTGCATGTTCTTTGATCTCGGAACTTGATGGATTGAATACTCGGTAATCTTACTTAGTTCCTTTTCTGCGATGGCCTGATACGCTATCATCCTTTCATCCTTAGCTGCATATTCCCCTATTATCTGGTTTACAATTAGCTGTGAATCAGAGAATACTTGGAGCCTCTTTGCCCCCAACTCAACAGCCAACCTGACTCCGGCAATTATGGCCTCGTATTCCGCTTCGTTGTTGGATGCATTGAAGCCGAGTCTGATTGCTTTCTCCAGGGTGCATCCTTCGGGACTTAGGAGAATGATTCCTATTCCGGCACCCTTTTGATTTGAGGCCCCGTCCACCGAAAGGATCCATTCGCCGTTGAAGTCATCTCTTTCGTCGCTAAGGCTCTCCCTCAAGATGTTGTTCGGCTGAAATTCAGCAATGAAGTCGGCTACTACATGACCCTTAATTGCATTTCTTGGTGCAAAGCGGACATCAAACTCTCCGAGTTCAACGGCCCATTTGGCCACTCGTCCTGAAAGATCGGCTTTTACAAATAATGACTTCAATGGTTTGTCGGTGAGCACTGTAATTTGGTGGGCCTGGAAGTAGTGTCTGAGTTTTCTAGCCGAACTGATAAGGGCTAGTGCAAGCTTCTCCAAAGGGGTATATCTGGATTCGGCGTCCAGAAGCATCTTGCTCACATAGTAAACAGGTTTCAGCTGTCCCTCTGCATTTCTCATTAAAGCCCCACTTACGGCGTGCTCGGACACGGCTAAATATAGATAAAGTACTTCTTCGGACGAGGGTGTGGACAAGATCGGGGGAGTCGCCAGATATGATTTCAGGTCGGCAAAAGCTTTTTCGCTTTCCTGGCTCCAAGGCATCTCTTTCATCCCTTTGATGGACTGGAAGAAAGGTCTGCACTTATCCGATGCTCGGGATATGAACCTCCCGAGCGCTGCTGCCATTCCTGTCAGCCTCTGGACTTCCTTGATGGTCCGAGGTGGCTGAAGTTCGGTAATTGCTTTCACCTGTTCGGGGTTCGCCTCTATCCCTCTATGTGTAACGAGAAAACCCAAAAAATTTCCCGAGCCGACTCCAAAGGCGCACTTGGAAGCATTTAACTTCATATTATATTTTCGCAGAACCTCGAAAGTGGCCTTGAGGTCGTCACAATGAGACGCAGCCTTCCGACACTTAACTACCATGTCATCAATATAAACTTCAATAGTATTGCCAATCATGTGTGAAAACATTCTGTTAACTAACCTTTGAACTATTGCCCCAGCATTTTTTAATCCGAATGGCATAACTTTGTAGCAGTATGTCCCATCCGGTGTTATGAAGGCGGTCTTTTCTTGGTCCTCTTGAGCTAGTGGGATCTGATGATACCCCCTGAATGCATCTAAGAAGCTTATCTGTTCGTGCCCGGCTGTTATGTCCACCAGCTGATCTATTTTTGGCAGCGGAAAACTATCCTTCGGGCAGGCTTTGTTTAGGTCCGTAAAGTCCATACATACTCTCCACTTCCCGCTTTTCTTTTTCACTACTACTGTATTTGACAACCAGGTCGGATATTTAACCTCTGTAATTGCTTTGGATTCCAGCAACCGCGATACCTCCTCCTTTACCTCCTCCCGATGCTGCGGGGCCGACCTCCTTAACTTTTGTTTGACGGGTTTATAGTTCGGGTCGATGTTTAGATGATGACATGCGACCTCCGGAGGTACTCCGAGCATATCAACAGTACTCCATGCAAATACATCCGCATACTCCCGCAGTAGGGCAATGAGATCAGTCTTTTGTTCGGGAATAAGGGCTGCTCCTATCATAAAATACTTGTCCAGGTCTCCATTCTTGTCTAAAGGCACTTTAGACAAGTCCTCGATAGTTCGGTTGGGAATTCCACTCTCTACGCCAGATGGTACTTCAGGTCTCTTGTCGACAGTCGGGCTTTGAAGTTCTCCCGAGCTGCCAAAGATTTATTGCTATTTTTCCGGGCCTTCGATCGGGTTATCCATTCCAGACCTATCTCTTGCTTTTACTGACGCCAAAAGACAAGTCCTCGAGCTGACCTGGTCCCCTCGAATATTTACTACCCCATCAGCTGAAGGAAATCTTAACATCTGATGATATGTCGACGGGACCGCCTTCGTTTCATGCAGCCAAGACCGTCCCATAATCGCATTGTATGCCGATGTCGTATCTATTACAAGGAACTCGGTCACGACACAAACCGGCCCTGTCTTCACAGGCAGGGTGATCTTCCCCTTGGGCAAGACCGTTTTACCACTAAAACCAACAAGCGGAGTGTTTGAGGGTTTGAGGTCTGCTTTCCTTAGCCCGAGCTTTTCGAATAGATCAACGTACATGATTTCCGACGAACTTCCGGGATCGATCAAGACCCTTTTAACATCAAAATTGGCAATCCGAAGTGTCACCACCAGTGCATGTTATGTGGTTGGTGTACACCGTCCAAATCTCACTCGGTAAAACATATGGCTTCCAGGGATTCTTCCATTCTGGCTCTCTTGCTTGAAATTTCAGGGGTCAACCTTAACTCGTAAACTTCTCTTTCCTTGGCTGCTTTCTGAATATATGCCCGAGCTGAATTATTGGTTGACATATTTGGATTGGTGGCAGCGTGAATCACATCAATTACACCCGCTGGTACATTGTCGTCATCCTTTGGTTCGGGTTCTCCCCCGTTCTCCTGTCCGCCCTCTATGAACTCCGAGAGGTGTCCAGCTTTAACCAACTCTTCTAAATGCTGCTTCAGAGTTCTGCAGTTCTCGGTCATGTGCCCCACATCTCGGTGGTACGAGCATCTGAAGTTTGGGTTTCTTTTAGCGGGGTCTCCCATTAGCTTGTTCGGCCATTTGCAGAAGGGTTTGTTTCTGATCTGGCTCAGTATCTTGTGGATTGGTTCTCTGAACAAAGTATTTACCCCTAGGTAGGGTGTCCTCGAGGGGTAAACTTCCTTGTCGTACCTTCTCATTCCTTCTCTGTTCGGCTCCGACTGCTTTTCTTTGCCGAATTGCCTTTTGATTGACGGTTCTCTCGCTGCTTCTCTTGTTAGGTCGTCATCGACCTTGGCTTATTTTTCGATCCTCGCCATAAGTTCCTCCAAATCGGTGGCCGGCCTTCTGGTTAACGATTGGTACAGCGGATTTTCCTTCGGTAAGTCGATTTTGAATGATGGAACTGCAATCTCCTGACTGCATCCCTCGACCTCATTCATGGTTTCCCAATAACGATGGGCATAATGGCGTAAGCTTTCATTATTCCTTTTTCTGAGCGTTTACAGTGCGCCGACATCTTTAGGCTGTTTACTGCTCGTAATGAACCGAGCTGTGAACTGTTCGGCTAACCTACCCCAACCATCAATTGTCCCTCTCGGAAGGCTGTCGAACCACTTCATGGCCGATTCCCCGAGGCTACTGGGGAAGATGATACAGAGCAATGGCTCGTTTCTTCTGTGAATCGTCATGAGTTGTCTGTAGTGTCTGATATGTGATGTTGGGTCGGTTTTGCCATCGTACAGTTTGAAGTTCGGGACGGTGAATTTACTCGGGATTCGCCCCTTTTCTATCCATGCTGCGAATGGGGACAAATCCAAACCGTCATCATACTCCCTTGTAGCCCTTTTGGCTAGATCCCGAGCCGACCTTTGATCTGACTTCCTCAAACGGCTATTGAGCTCATCGTCAATGTACTGCTTCCATTCATCCTCCTGGATCCGGGGCTTCTTGTGATGATGTTCACGTTCGTCGTTAGCCTTGGATCGGCTCGGCATCCTTGCCAAATTGTCTTGCCGAACTTCTCTCTCAGGTTTATGCCCTGCGTTCTTCACTGTCAACTTTCTAACCCTGGCTTTTAGTTCCTCGTTTTCTCTTTCTAAATCCTTCTCTCGAGCATAGGACTTCTTGAACAGACTATCGTGAGCATCAAGTCGATCCTAGAGCGATTGGACCAACTTTGCCATTGAATGGTTCTCATCATCGGCACGGACGGACTCTCCATGACCCTCGACACGTCGGCCTTTGTCTCCGGAAGGCCTGAAGCTTGCTGTGGATAACCTGTTATCCCCATTGGACCCCGACGGGCTTGCGCTTGCACGCAGCCTCATGTTGCCATCACCCAGGGGGTGCTCCGGATCTGAACTCCTTAAGGCAAGGCTGCCTATAGGTGATCCAATTGCACTTCTGAGTCTCGACATCGTAACTTTCTTGTTCGTTAGAATGAGAAATTCTATTTCTTCCCACAGACGGCGCCAAAAATGTTGAGGCAAAAAATGATACCTCCAACACTCGATTGATGATCTTCTGAGAAATAGAGTATTGTGCCTAATATCCCAATCTCCTTCCTGCAAAACGAACAAACTGCCCAGGACCGAAGTGCTTCGATCGAAGGCTCTCCGATGCTTAAGTCAGTAAACGAATTGTCTGGATTGCTAGAGGACAAGAAGGATACAACGTATCTTTCACCTTGGTTTCCTGTTCTCTTTATAGGTCATTCACCCTTTAGGGTTTCCGTGAGTTTAGATGCAAGGTGGCACACCTTTGGGAAGTTGCTAATATCTCTCCTATAATCATTATCAAGATATTTGATTTCATCAATCTCGTTTATCTGATTGCCTGGTTTTTAGGCGATAATCTATATCTCTGTATCATCTGAATCAGCTCGGATAATAAAGGCCGAACACACCCAATACTTTGCCGAGCATATTGAACCTCCTGGTTTGGTATAAACTGAACTCTTCTGATAATGCTCAACCACCTCGGTTTGGTACAAACCGAGCTCTTGCCTCGTACCGCTCATCGGTTTGAGCTTGGCGACAAGGAGGACCGGACTGATCCTCTGTTCAATGGATCTTTAGTAAGTTCGGGTCGGATGAAAGACACTTCGAATGGCTCTTCAGGATGTATGTCACGTGCCCTGTCTTGTCACCACCACGTGAGTTCATTAAATGTTGCAACACGTGTAACAACGGGGCTTAACCCCTTCAAGGCACTGGTTAAATACATATATAACTGACTTACCAACAAACGAAGTGTATATTTAGGATCATTTTAGAGAGAGAAATTGGATTTCTCACTTGTTTCTCTACCAATATAACCTGGATATGATTGGAGACTCGGGCAATGTGCGAAGACAAAAAAGAGGCTCGGAGAAAAAGAGAAACCAATAGTGTGTGTTTGGGTAATGGGGTAGGATAGGATATGATTTTTTTTTTTATATCCTAACCCATCCAAGTCAAACCCACTTATCCACTTTAAAATCCTAACCCAAGCTTATATCCAATCTTAACCTTTGTTTGGGAAACAAATGTATAATTTAGTGGATCCCATAGATTACACAAATAATTTTGTAGTAGTTTATCATTCTATCCATGACTCTATCCATTCTAATCCAAATCAATCCTATCTTATGTTTGGATTGGTAGATTATCCTAATAAAATTATACATTTTTCGCATATACATAAAAATAAAAAATAATTTTTTTAGGAAAGTTAATAATTTTTTTTTCAAACAAATCAACACTTTAATCAAACACAGGCCGAGACTTGGTAAAGTAAGAGAGATATTGCTGATGCAATTTTTTTTAAACAAATAGAAAAATTTTATTTATGAACAAGTGAGAATTACAAGAAACAATGGAGAAAGACAGACCAATCTCAATACCAAGAAAACAAAAAACTTAAAAGAAATAGTTGAAGCAAAACTACACAGCAACTTCCATACTTCTATGCCTCCCCAAACAACTTTTCGTGTTTCCCTATTTCAAACAAATCAACACTACATTCATAGTCATAACCATCCCAGATCACAGCAAAGCTCAGCAAACAGTAGCCGAGGCTTACTCCAAAATAAAAAACCAGTCAGCCAGTGGGAAATAACTGAAGAAAATTCCACCTCAACACCAAGAAAGATGACATAATTCTGAGCAGAATATTTTGACCTTGAATGACCCACAACAATCTCCAACACATGGGAACAAGAAGGTGGTAATGATATCTCAATGGAAAGAGATCCAATTTTTTGTAAACAAATTTCTAGTGAGCAGACACATAACCAAATGCAAAGCAGCAATATGCACAAATAAAATCAGAACTGGGTTCATCTTTGTGCATAACACATGATGGGGAACTATATTGAAAGACTCGAACCCAACTCTTCGAGGAATCAAAGCTCTACTATCATGTTGGAATAATGATTACTCCAAAAACTTAATTTCGTTTTGATGATGGATTCAACAATGTTAGTTAAACACCCAACAGATACCACAATAGCCACAACTCAAGCCTCAACAAATGATCTTATTTCTGCCCTAACTTAAACCACTTGCAGTAGCTAAAATCACCCATCACTCTCATTTGCTGCCTATGACAACCCCTATCAGGCTACTCTAAAAATGATCACTGTCACTCTTTTACTCTAAGTGGCCTCTGGTTTTCCTTAGATTTCAATTTCTTTTCATGATTCTCTATCAAGAAGACTTAGAGTTCAAGAAGCATTGGATTTTATACACCAAAATGGTATTAACCCTTTGATTATCTATCTTATCTTGTTTACCCTCTTGCATTCCTTTCCTATGCTACAATTTTGTGACTTCTATAGTGACCTGTTACTTGTCTTTTCACTGTTGCAACTGTCCTACCCTGCAATGCTATATTTTTCTGCCTAATGAGGTTCTGGTCTTCTTAAAAAGGCCATCAATTGTACAGTGCACGAGACTTTTGTCACTAAAGGGTCTTATATGTACACAATTTTACTTAGACATGTATGAAAAAAGACTATTTCTACGAGTCGAATCTTAGATGCCTGAATCGTAATGAAATTATCTTACTGCAATGCCATGCCTAACATCTTTACCAAAAGATAATCATGCTAAGATTTACAGTTGGATTCAATATAAAAAATCACAATGCAATACCTTGACATTAGATCATGCATGGACCCCCACATTGGCTGGAACCCATATTGGAGGAACAAAACAAAACCATACCTCAGCTTGACCTTTTGACGAGCACTAAGTAGTATATACCGAACGCTCACGCAAGTTATTGCTTCCAAGTTGCCATTACTACCAGTGTGATTTTTAACCTTTGAAGATATAAATTAAGAATTTGGAAATCTTGTCCAATGTAAAATGTCATTGACCCTTTACTGAATAATGACAAGTTGGTGGTGTGAGAAAACTTTTCAAAAAAAGTATTGAGAAAAATATGAGAGTTTGTGGGGGGCAATGGGTAGTCTTACTTTCTGGGTTCGAAATTAAGGTGAGGAGATCCGTCGTTTTTGCTTCATGAAGTAATCATTCTTCACCCAATCACAAGTTTAGGAGAATTTAGTGAATCTTCTTTTTCAACCCTTCTATTTCACTTGTTGGGAAATGCCATACCATTACCTACCCCCACTACACTTCCATAGAGATAGAGAACAATGACAAACTTACCTCAAGAAGAAGTTGTGTTCTTCGTTCTGTCCAGCGATGTCGTCTTCTTCGTCGATTCTGTGCGAACCCGTGGACAAGCTCTCACCCATATATATAGAAAATTAGAGGACCTCCCCAACGCCATGATCGTCTTCGCCTCTGTGCGAACCCTTGGACGAGCTAAGATGACAGAAGAAAGAGAGAAGAAGATGATACAGATACAGATGCAGATGCAGAGGGATTCGTCGCTGAATGGGTGGAGAAAGAGAGAGGGCAAATGCGTCTTGGAGGGGGTAACCCATTGCCTGGGTTTGTAACCCAAGGGGAGGTTGGGTTATCTGAGACCGGCCTATGGGGGTTAACCTCCAACTGTAGCAACCGGGTCAAGCATGTACCCGGGATTTGTAGTCAATCTAAAAAATGCTTCCCAAACAAAGGTTATGTGGGTCCCACTCCTATTTTATCCTATCCAACTAGTGGATAACCCTCTTTATCCCACTATCCAAACGCCCCCATAGTGATGGCCAAGAGCTATGGTGTGCACACAGAGAGAGAGAGAAAAACACATTTTGAAGGAGAGATGCGGCGAGTGAACAGAGATAGAGAGAGGGAAATACTGATGGAGAGAGACTAAATGGTTTTTGAATTTTAAAATTTTAAAGTGCTATTTTCTTTTCTTGGAGTTTGCTCAGTTAACTCCGACGTTACACTCCGTCAAGAATTGAAGCTAAAATAGCTCAATTGGCAACAGTCAGGATTTTACTGACACATTAATGATATGACGCTATCTATTAGATGTACACACCCCATGGATCAATCCACGTGGTGTGTTTCACACATACAAAATTTTCTCGTCATCCCAAGACTTTTGTACGATTGACTGCATGTCTTTCCACAAATGTTACTTTTTTCAAGCTAGAAAATTGATACCTGAAAATTGTTAGTATAGACGCACTTTAATTCTATATTTTTTTTAAATCTCAACTATCTCACCCTATCACAGTAGTATGCACCTATGAGACCATGTTGATGCTTTTAACCTTCTCTTGGTTGTTCAGCCAAGCTTCTGTTAGCTGTGTGGAGTCCTACAATTTCTCGTTCCCGGGTTTCGATTCGGGAAGTTGTGGAAATGGACAAGGACGGAGCCATTAATTGGCTCAGGTGGGCTACAGCCCAGGGTAAAAAAAAAATAACACCAAGTACAAGCCCACCCTCCTCCCCCCTCCAAAAAAAAATCAGACGGTCTGCTAAAGCCGTTAGCATCTTGATTTTAAAATCCACTCCTGGACAGAGTTAACACGGTTTTAAGAATAAGCAACAAAAAGACTTAATTTGACTCAGTTTGGAAATTTCAAATTAAATGTTACAAGCCACACTTGCATCTAATTAATCCGAACAGAAGTTAAGAGTAAAACAACCTATCAAAAAGAGTACTTTTCACAACTCAAAAAACCCCCTATTCAACAAAGAAGGAAGCTTCAAAAAGAGCGGCAACACTTCTCAACCGTGGCACCAAAGTGCGGATCACTACATTGCATTATTTTTACAGCGAACATTTGCACGAGTACATGCGAACTAAAAGCTTATAACAGAAGTACATGTGAACATTGGTATAGCATAATGACATAAAAATTTGGCATTAACCAGCAATGCATATTACCATCCCATGAGTCTAACAACGGTGTTATCTCAAACATCTTCACTGAAAAAAGTTTCCCCAAAATCAATCTCTTCTCTCTCTCAGATGAATTTGATTCTCACGCGCGCCCAGTCCCAACAGGTACGATTCATCACCTCCTCCTCTTCCCTCTTTGTTTAGTTTTGCTCTTTGTTTTCGTATATCTATCTCTCTGCCTCTATTTGTTTGATTTTGCTCTTCGTTCAAATGCCCACAAGCTGTTCGATCAAATGCCTCTGAAGCACACATTTTTTTATTTTTCAGGCAATTGTTCGAATCAAATGCCCAGGTTCATATTGTTATCAGGTTGAGTAGGCTGAGGTTCAGTCGAATCAAATGCCCGGGATTTTTGAAAAACATGATTATTGTAGTGTAGTGTTGGGTCTTTCAATCTTGTTGTTCTATAAACGTGATTTGTATTATTATATATATGTTTATGAATTTACATTTGTATTTTTTTAGTCGTATAAATGTTTAGCTTACCCCGGGATAAACAAAAATCCTGGCTCCGCCCTTGGAAATGGAGGCAATTTGATCTGCATGGGATCTGTTACTGCCAGCAATGGGAGCTTGAACATCACCATGGACCAACCGACCGATGATAACAAGGTT
>JAHQCQ010024249.1:0-10498 GCA_023539305.1 Ilex asprella | reverse complement strand
GGCACCCTTTGGCCCTCTCAACCTATTCCAGGTGACGCAAACAACCGTATCCTCGACTGACTCGTGTTTACCAAGGGAGAAATCTGTTCCCATATACATTGTGCGCGAATTTGCCCGCACAATCTGGCGCCGTCTGTGGGAAACCGAAGCATTTTCCTAGTGAACAGCAACCATGGTGAACACAAGTCAGATGGGGAAAGGACCTCAACAAAGGAACCGCGAGTCACCTCCTCCGTCTCGTTCGAAATCGGAAGGTCACGGAGACAGCCATGACCGGAGGTTTTCCGTTCAGCCAAACGAGCGAACTCTACAAACCAGTATGGGCATTAGATCCGGAGGAACAGCCCCGTTAGCTCGTCAGCTAGCTGAAGTGATAGAAGAAAAATTTGGAGATAGATTACGGCAGTTGGAAAAGGATAACGTTAATGTCCTTAGCCGCCTCGACGAAGTTGCGATCTCTAGTGGAAGATCTAGGAGCTCATTCCATTCCCAAGAACCTTCCGTGAGGAGGATGGAGACACAGAATTTACGCGATCACCTGAACAACAAGGCTGAAAGTTCTAGAGCTCCGAAACATTCAAGGGGCAAGCAACATCCCCCGAAGGTCCGGGCGAAAAAGGCAAGACCCTTGGGTTGGGACGATCTCCGACGGGGTCTGTCCGCACGAGATGAGGGGGAATCCGACCAAGATCTAACTCAATTCGATCGACACCAAGGGAGGGGAGACGTCGTCGGTCTGCGAGGATACCACTCCGCGGACCCACCTGCGCGGGACGCCAACCTTAGAGCCCGACTCAACAATAGGAGAAAAAACAGAGTCCCCCAGGAGGATAATGTCGACGATGGAACCTTGGCATCTCCCTTTACCAGGGAAATCATGGGGATGGAGGTGCCTGAGAAATTCACGGTGCCGAGATTCAAGACCTACGACGGGCGCTCTGATCCCGAGGCCCACCTCAGGCAATACAAACAGATGATGTCCTTATACCACTCGGACCACCGATTGTTGTGCCGAGTGTTCTCCATGAGTTTGGGCGATTCGGCCATGAAATGGTTCGAAACTCTTCCACCCGACAGCATAGGATCTTGGAGGGAACTGACCAGGCAATTCTATGCCCGATTCATCACAGAGAGCAAGCGTCCCAAGGACGTGGGGTCGCTGCTGACCCTAAGACGGAAGGAAGGTGAAACACTCTGCCAGTACGCCGCGCGGTACTGGGAGGAGGTCAATGAGGTTGAGGGATGCTCGGAGGTCATGGCAGCTGTCTCTTTTAGACTAGGTCTGTCAAGGGAAACCGACCTGTATCGGTCATTGACCAAGAAAACTCTGTCGGACATGGGCGAGTTGATGGCCCGAATAAATAAATATTCTCGGATTGAAGACGAGACGATGGTAAGCCGAGACAGACCCCTTGCATCCAGGAAGAAAGACAAGGACAGGGAGGGTGTCCCCTCCCAGAAGGGATTGACACCTCCCTCAGCAAGTTCTTTTAAAGGAGTCCACACCGTGTTTAAAGAACCAATTTACAGGCTCCTTCACAAAATCAGAGATGAGCCATTCTTCAAGTGGCCACCCAAAATGCCGGGTGATCCATCCACTCGCAATCAACAGGATAGATGTTCCTATCATAGAGATTTTAGACATCGTACCGAAGACTGCAGAGCCTACAAGTATTTCTTGAAAAATCTGGTCCAGAACGGACACCTGAAGGAGTATATCAAGATGGGGTCCGAAGAGGGACTTACCACTAACGACACTGCGGTCACTCAAGGCAAGGTAATTGATGTCATCCATGTCTGTCCCCTGGAACGCCCAAAGTCGAGGATGCTAGACTCGGATCTAAAAAGAGTGGCATTCACCAGAAAACTTGAAGGGGGAGATACGGCCCCGCCAAGCAAAAGGGCCCGGGCTGGAGAGATGGAGATCACCTTCTCCGATATGGATCTAGCAGGTGTCGTAACACCTCATAACGATGCCTTGGTCTTAACTTTGAAAGTTGGCGGTTTCGACGTCAAGAGAATACTAGTAGACTCCGGGAGCTCTTCAGAGGTGATGTATTCCGAGACACTGAAGCGTATAGGTCTTGGAGTAAAGGATCTCGGCAAAGATAGGACGCCTCTCGTTGGGTTTAATGGCTCGTTCGCTTTACCCATGGAGAAAATCACGCTTTCAGTCACCACAAGATCCGTCACCATCGACACAGAGTTTGTAGTAATCGATTCCGACTCACCCTACAATATGATTATGGGACGGGCTTGGTTGCATGCACTCTGGGCGGTGCACTCCACATACCACCAGAAGCTGAAATTCCCTACTCCGGAAGGGGTAAAGGAAATTCGGGGGGACCAGACGTCCGTCAAAAATTGTTTCTACTCTGCGGTAAGGGCAGGAATCTCCGTCCAGGAAAGGGGGCGAGCCCCGGAGCAAATCCTGGATAAATAGCAATCACAGTTCGGGCGTCTGGGAGTGGACGACCCCCGGATAGATCCCGATGATCGGTCAATAGAGGATCTCTTGAAAGTATTTTTGAAAAAGGGAGACGAAGAAAAATATTTCTTAATTGGCACAACTATGCCTCCAGCCGAGCAGGCAGAACTGACTGACTTCCTGAAGCGGAATGTAGATGTATTCGCCTGGAATGCGGTGGAGATGAAGGGGGTGGACGCTGGTGTAATAACCCATAAGCTCCATGTCGACCCCACTCACAAGCCAGTCAAACAAAAGCCACGACGCATGGCACCTCATCACGCACAGGCAGTAAATGAGGAGGTCGATAAGTTCTTAGTTGCCAACACTATCCGGGAGGTTCAGTTTCCCGAATGGCTTTCTAATACGGTGTGTGCCAAGAAGAAGGAAGGAAAGTTACGTGTGTACGTGGACTTTACCAATCTCAGCAAGGCATGTCCTAAGGATGACTTCCCCCTTCCAAAGGTGGATCAGTTGGTGGACGCCACGGCGGGGTACCAACGCATGGCCTTCCTGGACGCTAGAGTCGGCTATCACCAGATTCCCCTTCATTTGTCAGATCAGGAGAAGACTGCCTTTATTACTCCTAGGGGAGTATACTGCTACAAAGTCATGCCATTCGGACTCAAGAACTCCGGAGCCACCTACCAAAGACTTATGAATCGAATGTCCAAACGTCAGCTCGGCAACACCATGGAGGTATACATTGATGACATGTTGGTCAAAAGTAGGGAGAGTCGTGACCACCTGGCGGACTTAACTGACACCTTCTCCACCCTCCGGGAGTTTGGGTTAAAGTTAAACGCAGCAAAGTGCGTCTTTGGGGTCGGCTCCGGAAAGTTCCTCGGGTACCTTGTGAGCCAGCGGGGCGTGGAGGCCAATCCGGATCACATTCAAGCCGTCCTGGGAATCCGAAGTCCCCAGACAGTCCGAGAAGTTCAAAAGCTTATAGGTATGTTGGCCGCACTTAATCGATTCATCTCCCGATCCTCGGACAAATGCAAGCCCTTCTTCAGGGCCATCAAGAAGACAGGGAGGGACTCATGGACCCAGGAGTGCGAAGTTGCCCTCGGAGGGATCAAAGAGTATCTAAGGGTCCTTCCCACATTGTCTGTCCCGACCCAAGGAGAGAAGTTTTTATACCTAGCAGTTTCGGAGTTTGCCGTCAGCGGGGTGCTAATCCGTAATCATGAGCGTCTACAAAAACCCGTGTATTACGTAAGCAAAGCCCTGCTGGACGCGGAAACAAGATACCTGCCTTTGGAGAAATTGGCCCTTGCCTTGGTAATGACCGCAAGGAAGCTAAGACATTACTTCCATGCACACCCAATCACCGTTCTGACAGATCAACCTTTAAAGGCCATCTTAAGGAAGGCGAACCTCTCAGGGAGGATCGCCAAATGGGCAGTAAAAATGGGAGAACACGACATCCACTTTGAACCCCGGGCTGCGGTTAAAGGACAAGTGCTGGCTGACTTCATGGCAGAGTTCTGCGGGGATCTTCCCCTTGCGGATCACTCGCACCCCATCGGGTGGACCCCAACGAAATACGATGGAGAGTAGATCTGGACCCTCTGCGTGGACGGATCCTCCAATAGCAGGGGTGCTGGAATCGAAATGCTGTTAGTCTCTCCAGGAGGAGTGTTCACTGAACAGGCCATTCGTCTGGGTTTCAAGGCCTCTAACAATGAAACAGAGTATGAAGCTCTCATTTTGGGACTCCGATTGGCTGACGCAGCAGGAGCCACGACGCTAAACATATGCTGTGATTCTATGTTGGTGGTCAACCAAGTCAACGTCAAGTTCGAAGTAAGGGATCCGCGAATGAAAGCTTACCTTCATGAAGTAACCACCTTGCTCCGTAAGTTCGAAAAAGTCAAAATCGAACAAGTCCCCCGAGACAAAAATTCGCACGCCGACGCCCTTGCTTGCCTGGCCTCGGCCCTGGACTCCACCACTCCTAGAAGGATCACGGTGGAATACCTTTCTACGTCGAACATTGACAAATCCTCCGGAGCGATGACCATCCAAGAAGGGGGAAAACCTCCCAGCTGGACCGACCCGTTCTTAAAGTACCTATCGACCGGGGATCTACCCGAATGCCCGAAGGAAGCCAGGAACGTGAAATTAAAGGCTGCAAGGTTCTGGGTTAGCCCGGATCAGAAGTTATACCGAAGGTCTTTTTCGAGACCATATCTGCTGTGCGTCCAAGAGGATAAGGTGGAGCCCCTCCTCTACGAAGTTCATGAAGGAATATGTGGGGGGCACTCAGGCGGACGATCCATGGCCCACCGAATCATGACCCAAGGATACTGGTGGCCCCGGATGCAGAGGGATGCACAAGCATACATCCGAAAATGTGACCAATGCCAAAGGTTCGCGCCAGTAATCAGGCGCCCGGCCGGGGACTTGCATCCACTAACTAGCCCTTGGCCGTTCGCTCAGTGGGGACTTGACCTAGTGGGACCCCTTCCTAGAGCCCCTGGAGATAGAAAGTTTTTGATTGTGGCCACAGATTACTTCACTAAGTGGGTTGAGGCGGAGCCTCTGACCCACATCAGGGACATAGACTCAAAAAAGTTTGTATGGAGGAATATAGTGACTCGGTTTGGGATCCCCCGCGCTCTCGTATCTGACAACGGGACTCAGTTCAACAGTGGACCTTTCAAAGCCTTTTGCGAGCATCTCGGTATTTGCAATTTCTACTCTACCCCTGCGTACCCCCAGGCGAACGGACAAGCCGAATCCACCAACAAGACTATTGTCAATGGGATCAAGAAGAGGCTGGAAAAAGCTAAGGGGAAATGGATGGATGAGCTCCTGAATATTCTCTGGGCATACAGAACCACTCCTCGAACTCTGACAGGCGAGACTCCCTACGCCCTTGCTTATGGCTTAGAGGCAGTCATCCCTCTAGAAGTGGGACTCCCCACCATAAGAACCCAAGCCTTCGATACCGGAGGCAACGAACAACAGCTCGGGTTAGACCTAGACTTAGTCGAGGAAAGGAGGGAGGTGGCAGCCTTGAGACTGGCAAAGTATCAGGAAGGTATATCGAAACTCTACAACAAGAGGGTCAAAATTAGAGAATTTCATATCGGCGACCTAGTACTAAGAAGGGTAGTTGCCAACACCTGGGATCCGGCAGACGGGAAGATGGGCCCTAACTGGGAGGGGCCGTATAAAGTTGTCTCGGCAGGAGGATCCGGATCCTATAGGTTGGAAGATATGGAGGGAAACGCTGTAATTCATCCTTGGAATGTAATGAATTTGAAAAAATACTACTTTTGAGGAAAAAGTCTTTTTTATCGATAGAAACCAGCTTCTTGGAAAGGGCAAGGCCCTGGAGGCAGAGCCCGAGGGACTCCTGCCTCCGAAAGATCAACAGGAACTAGCTTCAAGGAAAGGGCAAGGCCCTGGAGGCAGAGCCCGAGGGACTCCTACCTCCGAAAGATCAACATGAACCAGCTTCCTGGAAAGGGCAAGGCCCTGGAGGCAGAGCCCGAGGGACTCCTGCCTCCGAAAGATCAACATGAACCAGCTTCCTGGAAAGGACAAGGCAATGGAGGCAAGAGCCCAGGGGACTCCCGCCTCCGAAAGAATCAACGGATACTGGCGCCCTGGATGGTAAGGCTTAGAGGTTAGGCCCGAGGGGATACTAAAGTAATGTGGCAAGAACGGGGACGCACTAATCTTGACCCAAGTCAACCCATCCGAAGATGGCAGCTTCGCGAGTAAGCCTGTGGACTCAGCGTATTAAACCCTGGGAACAGTAGTCGTATCCTCGGCCCCCGAAAAACCATAGGCCCCGAGGAATGTTACTTGAAGAAAAGAAGTTCAAATCCTAATCTAGCCAAGAATTAAACATTCATCATGCAATGACAATACATCAAGCAATGAAATGTTCGAGGTTTCATATATCAAAATGCGGGGCTTTGCGTCCCCGGAGGTTACAAAAGAAGAAAAAGAACAACTTTAAGGAATCCTAGGAAACAAAAACCAAAAAAAAAAAGGGGAGCGTCGATCATCCTGCCCCCGGCACCTCTACGACGTCACTGGCAGGAGAGTCGACGTTGAAAAGGTCAATGGTAATAGCCGCTGGCGAAGTTACGGTAGGCACTTTCCCGGAAGTGTCCGGAGGAGCTTCTGTTCCGGGAGCGGGAGGAATAGCCGACGGGGCATTGTCGGTCGCATTCGAGGTAACCACTTCAGATGACTCCCCCAAAGGTGGTATGGGGAGCTGAGTCATGTCATCAGCAGCTACCTCCGACGCGGCCTGTTGCATCGCCACCGAGGGCTCATAAGGATGCATTTGAAAGAGAGGAGAGTCCGAGGAGACGCCGACGGCCCGAAGTGCCTCGTCCCAACCTTTCTTGAAAAATTCCTGACCGTTCTCCTCAAGGGCAAGAAGCACGCTGTCGGCAAACTCTTCTTTCAGCTCCTCTGCCGACTTTCTGTTACTCTCCATCTCGGCCCTCACCCTGTCGAGCTCTTGAGTGAGCGCCAAGCAAGCCTCCTCGGACCCAGCAGCTCTCTCCTCGTCCGCCGACAAGCGCTGCGTCTGCTTGGTCAGCCTTCTCTCGGAGTCAGCGAGGGCGGCAATCAGCTTTTCAGTGTTGCCCCTCGCCGACTCAGCGTCCTTCAAGAGTTGTTCTATTTGAGTGGCTTGACGCGCGAGAGTGGCGTCCCGAGTAGCCACAGCCTCCCTGGAGGTGGCAAGATCCTCCTCGGCCTTCCTCCTCCCCTCTGATGCCTCGTTGAGCTGCACCCTGTTCCCATGGTAGCGAACAACGATCACGAAAACTTGTTGAGTAATCTGCAAAAGAAGGAAGAGAATCTTAGAAAACCTCACAAAAATAAGAAGTCTAAAACAAAAGTAAAGGAGACTTACCCCCAAGCAGCTCTGGATGATATTGCGAAACAGAGGATTTATATTTCGTGCCCGATGGACCGCCATGTCAGCCCCAAAATGCAGTGTTTCACTCACTGCATAGGCGACATTAGGGTCTCGGATGATGGAGTCACTGACCAGAACCTCCCTGCCGTTATGATCAATGGCCCGGGGGTTCCAGACAGCCTCAGCGTCTGCGGGCGGAGGAGTTCGTTGTTGCTGCTGTTGGGAAGATTGCTCAGGAGTTGGTGTACCCCGACCCCGACCACTATACTGTTGAGTGGTAGGGGCCCTACTGCGGCTGGGACTGTCTTGCCTCTGCTTAGTCCTCTTCTCCTCTTCCACTGAGGGGTCCCTCTCCCTAATTAGGCCCCGGTCGGTGGTCCTCGGAGGCGGTGGACGAATGTTTGAGGTCGGAGGAGGCGGAGGCACGGAACTGGTGGACCCCCTGCCCCTCCCGGCGGCGAGGGTCTGTCTCTGCCTCAAGAAGCAAAGGTTGATCCCAGACATCGCGACTTCGAGGGCGTCTTCCTCTTCTAAGTTCTGGAGGATAGAGAAATCTGGCCACGTCGAGGTACTGGCCTCGGGTAAATCTGGAGGAGCGACCTGCCTTGCCCCGACCTCTTTCACTTCAGGTTCCTCAGCAAGCTGTTCTTCAACCGGCCCTTCAACCTCAGCGTCGGGGGCTTTGTCAGGATCCTCTTCCAAGTTCGGATCAAGCTCCTGTCCCTCGGCTTGGTCGAAAAGTTCAGACCACCTCGATGGATCAAAAGGGATGGAAACCTGAGAAAACTTTTTGTAACCAGGCGCGTAACCCAAAAGCCTATGTGTTGTCCGGCCAAACCCGTCACCAAGGTAGCTCTTGACGGTGACAAAGACAGGAAAATTCACTAGATGCCGAGGCGGTGGAGCACTCTCCTGAGAAGAGACGTCTGAGAATGATAAGAAGAATGTTAGCACTTGCATAGATAAGACGAAACAAGAAAATTAAAGGAACACACAAAGAGGGCCGACGTACTCGTCGTTCTCCACTGCATGGGGCACCTAAGACCCTCGTACTCGGGTCCAGCACCCCTCTCCCAGGCTCCGCTGAAGATCAGCAGGTCGTCTCTGTACCCCTTATCCGAGTCTGGGAGGTGGGTCACTAGGTACATGGAGGGGTCCCTAGCTTTGAGGTAGAAGTTTTGCTGGGGCATCACCCTCAGCAAAGTATAGCAGCAGAGGAGGTCGTCTAGGCCAATGTTCACCTCTAGACGCCTATTGATTTCTAACACCCCCATGATGATCCTAAAAACATTCAAGCAACACTGTCCGGGAAACAGATGGAACCGAGAGAGAAATTGAAGGAGTAAAGAAGGCAGGGGGAACCTGATCCCCCCCTCTATGATGGCTTTGGTAAAAAAAGGCATTTCGTCCTCGGTCCCGACTGATCTAGAATGAAGCTCGGGGTCGAAGTCTTCTATACCGACGCTAGGAGGGATGCCGTGCCATGACCTAAACCTGGCAATTTGTTCGACCCCCCTCACCTTGTATTTCCTAGGCCTCGAGGTACTGGCCTCTTGGCCCTCGGCGTCGGAACGTCGTCGGTGCATTTTCTACGGCAGATTAAGGGTCCTTTCGAATTTGGGGAAGCTGGGGGTTCTCTCACTCAACAAGGCAAACGAAAGGGCAACACTGAGTGACAAGAATGCCACCAAGGGAGAGAAACAACGGAAGGAACACAGGAACGGCAATGTGCCGAAAAAAACCAGGAAAAGAAGAAGAGGAGGCTGACTCACCGTAAAAAAGAGTTGGAACGTTGGAAGCCTAGGAGGACCGATTCTTCGTCAAAAGAACTTGGGCTAGAAAATGCACTGTTACTCTGGTTGCTGTGGGGTGGACGATGGAAGCCTGAATCTTCTGTTAAATTGTGAGGAACTCCAGCGATTGCTCCGGTGGTTTTCTCTGAGTATTCGAAAAAGACGAAAGTGAAGAAAGGGGGGAGAGCCACGATTTATATAGTGGATGTCCCCCTCATCATTAGGCACCAGACACGAGGAGAGGCGCATTTAATGAGCACGTTCCCCAAAAGACGGAAAGCGACTGGAACAATAAATGAGGGTGGTTGAGGCAATTGGTTAAAACCCTTTTGTCTTCTGACGACACGTCTCCCCTGCGTGAGAAGAACAAAAGGCTGGGGGCAGTTGATGAGGCTATTTACTGAGACCTCGGGGATTATGGCACGTATCCTCGGCATTCTTTATTGTGACATCGAAGATCACGACACGTGTCCCTCGGCATCAACGCCTCGGAGGCAGGGCATCTCTAGTCCTAGGAGCCATACGCGTGTCCATCGATATCCTTTTACCCCATCGGCCCCGAGAACGTCAGACTGCCTTCTGACTCTTTATGACAACTGCCGTCTGGAGAATTTGACAATCTAGTCATTATGAGTAGATTTTGCTCAGACGAGTCAGGTGAGTCAGACGAATGAGACATAAAACCTATAAGAGGTCAACACGTGGCATCAAATGTCAGAGAAGGTGATGATGAAGATTGCAGAAACCACTGGAACAACACTGACACAAGCAAACATTTAATGAATCCCTCTTCTGATGGGACCTTGTGATGGGCTTTGGGGCCCGAGGAGTAATAGCCTTAAATGCTCTCTTGCTAGGACATTTAATACCCCAGTACCGAGGGAGGAACATTGATTGTTCTTCCCCATCGCATTTATAAGGACTAGCGCCGAGCGGGTACTATTGAGCCCTCGGTAAGCCAAACAATCAGTAATGGGGGATTCCCAATGTTGAATCATGGGCACGCAACTCCATTCCTGACAACACCTACTAATCAAATCACTAGCAATGATGAGTATTGAGGGGTATAAATACACCACAAAAACATGCAGCAAAGGTACGCAAAACCTCTCAACTACAACCATACAGTATTTTCTTCTTCCCCTCGCCACCATATACTGACTTGGTCGTCGGAGGGGATACGCCGGAAAACGCTCCGGCGCCCTTCTAATCCCTTTTTCTGTGGTTCAGGTATGGTTAACATCCTTCAAGGACCAGTCAGGTGACCTCAAAAATAATTCATCACCACTCCTTAGGCACCCTTTGGCCCTCTCAACCTATTCCAGGTGACGCAAACAACCG
>JAHQCQ010020230.1:0-34645 GCA_023539305.1 Ilex asprella | reverse complement strand
AAATTGAGATAGCACCAAATGAGCATGAGAAAATCACATTCACATGCCCCTTTGGCACATTTGCATTCAAAAGGATGTTGTTTGGACTTTGTAACGCTTCTGCAACATTCCAAAGGTGCATGTTGAGCTTGTTTAGTGACATGGTTGAGAAATTTTTGGAAGTGTTTATGGATGACTTCTCTGTATATGATAACTCATTTGATTTATGCTTGAACAACCTAGAGAAAGTGTTAATAAGATGTAAGGAATCCAATCTAGTGCTCAATTGGAAGAAATGTCATTTCATGGTAACACAAGACATTGTCCTCGGTCACATTGTGTCGTCTAAAGGCATGAAAGTTGACAAGGCAAACATAGATCTGATTGAAAATTTGCCTGCTCCCAAGAGTGTTAAAGATGTCTGATCATTTTTAGAACATGCAGGGTTATATAGGAGATTTATAAAAGACTTTAGTACCTTATCTAAATCCATGTGTTATCTCCTAAGTTAGGATGTACCATTTGTATGTAGTGAAACATGCCAGAAAGCTTTTGATAAGCTTAAAGGCATGTTAATTTATGCCCCAATAATGCAACCTCATGACTGGACTCTGTCGTTTGAACTAATGTGTGATGCAAGTGATTTTTTATAGGAACAATGTTAAAGAAAAGAAAAGAAACCCTATGTGATTGACTATACAAGCAAGACTTTGAATGATGCTTAAATGAAAAAGATTTACTTAGCAATTGAAAAATAATTTATTGCCGTAGTTTTTGCTTTGGAGAAATTTCGTTCTTATCTTATTGGTTCTTTTTTTATCGTATTCATTGACCATGCAACATTAAAATTTTAGCTCACAAAGAAGGATCCGAAGCTAAGGATCTTATGCTAGATACTCTAACTACAAGATTTTGATCTTGTCATCAAAGACAAGAAAGGTGTTGAGAATGTGGTGGTATATCATCTGTCTAGGTTAACTTATGAATTTCATGAGGATGGACTACCAATCAGTGAAAATTTTCCTGATGAACAATGCTTGATCATTTTATTTGTTGTTCCTAATCTCTTAACACCGTCCCTCAATGTTTGTACGATGTATGTGTGACAGGAGAGTGTCATTCTCCCTTTGGAAGATGTCAAAAGGGAATGGTGGAATATAGAATGTGTGTGTTTGAGGACAAAAATGCTTCCCAAGTGCAAAAAGACTTTGGCGTTTCATGTTTTACTTGGTGGTGTTCCAAGTTCATTTCCTCAGGGAAGGAAGTGAATCGAGTTAAAGGTGATTTCAGTGTAAAAGGGGGAAGTGTAAAAGTTTTTATTATTGAAAGTTGGTTTGTGGCATGTGTTGTGATGAAATTTAAATGAAAAATAAGTGTTGGCTAATCCAAAGGGTTTCTACGAAAGGAATGTCAAAACAGCTCGAAAACTTCCTCTAGCACAACATAGATGTATAATTGATTCGTGGGAAGCTAGAGACAAGATTGAAGTGAGAATCTAAGCATAACCCATGACAAGTCTATGGGATATCAAAGGCTAACGATATCGTCCACCCTCAACCCAGTCAAACCAAGCCATCGTACTCTAAGAGGAGGAAAGTAAAAGAGTTGTAATGGCATACCCAATAGGAGGTCTCCTTTGGATTAGCCAACTAAAAAGCTTAGCTACTCATGCTTGAGTTAAAAACAACAATGTAATAAGAAGACATTATTACAAGCAATTGAAGATTTTCCTCCCTCATGACATGGTCTGGGCAATATTTGAACAAATACAGATTGTTGAAGTAAAAATACTTCACGTCCGCCATGAATCGTTTTTTATCTTCCGGGCTCCAATGTGGCGATATTTGTCCCGTTGTAATGTAATTACAGATGTCAGCATACCAAGGATAAATTGAATGAATTGATAGTAAATGTTCATCAAGAAAAGAGTCAGGAATGGGAATATGCTCATTAGTCTCTTGCACCACCAGTCGCGATAAGTGAGCCGCCACAACATTCTCTACTCCTTTCTTGTCTTTAATTGTCAAATCAAATTCTTGCAAGAGGAGGATCCACCTAATGAGCCTTGGTTTCGCATCCTGTTTAGCTAACAAATACTTCAAGGCAGAATGGTCAGTGAAAACAACAATAGGCAAACCAATGATATATGAACGGAACTTATCTAAAGCAAACACTACGGCTAACAATTTTTTTCTGTGGTGGTGTAATTCATTTGAGCCTCATTAAGTGTCTTGCTAGCTTAGTGAATGACATATGGTCGATTTTTCTCCCTCTGACCCAGCACTGCACCAACTGTGTAATCACTCGCGTCGCACATGAGCTCGAAAGGGAGATCCCAATTAGGTGGTCGCACGATAGGAGGTGTGATAAGTATGTTTTTTAATTTTTAAAAAGATGCCTCACAATCATTCGACCACTCAAAGGGGACTTCTTTAGACAGTAATTGGGTCAGGGGTCGGGCCAATTCACTAAAAATTTTAATAAATCGATGATTAAAACCTGCGTGGCTAAAAAATGAATGGATTCCCTTGATGGCTGTCGGCGTGGGAAGGTTGGAGATGGTCTCCACCTTGGATTTTTCAACTTCAATGCCCCTCGCCAACACTATGTGGCCCAACACGATTCCTTCCGTCACCATAAAGTGACACTTTTCTCAATTCAATACAAAATCCTTTTCTTCACATCTCTCCAATACTCTCTTTAAGTTCTCCAAGCATCCGTCGAAAGAATCACCAAATATGAAAAAATCATCCCTAACCACCTCCACAATCTTTTCCACTATATCGCTAAAGATCCCCATCATGCACCGTTGAAAAGTTCCCAGGGTATTGCATAGTCTGAATGGCATACGAAGATAGGCGAAGGTACCATATGGGCAGGTGAACGTTGTTTTCTCTTGGTCTTCCGGTGCTATCTCAATCTGATTGTAGCTAGAGTACCCATCTAAGAAACAATAGAATAGGTGCCCTGCTATCCTTTCCAAAACCTGATCCATAAATGGCATTGGGAAGTGATCTTTCCTTGTACAAGCATTGAGTTTCTGGTAGTCAATGCAAACTCTCCATACGGTTATGATTCTTGTAGGTATGAGTTCATTTTCCACTACCATGACTCCGAATTTCTTTGGTACTACTTGTGTGGGACTTACCCATTTACTATTGGCAATCGGAAAGATGATGCCCACATCAAGTAGTTTTAAAACCTCCTCCATCACCACCTCCTTCATGTTGGAATTTAATCTTCTTTGAGTTTTTTGGGAGGGTTTGGCATCTTCCTCAAGGTAGATATGATGGGTGCCAATGATAGGGCTAATCCCCTTTATGTCCGCGATAGTCCACCCAATTGCTCCTTTGCGCCTCCTCAACAACTCCAAGAGTTTTTCTCCTTGTTCCTCCTTCAAGGTTGAGCTTATGACTAATGGGAACGTCTCTCCTTCGCCAAGATAGGCATATTTCAAGTGGGAGGGTAACGACTTCAATTCTAGTTTTGGCTTTTGTTCATCTGACGGGAAAAAATTTCTTTCTTGCTTGGGTAACTCCTTAAAGGTGGGAATCCAACTTCCGATCCCTTTCCAGTCTTCACTCTCTTCACTCTCCTCTTGCTTTTCCAATTCCTCAAGGTTAACAATTTGTTCCTCCTTTAATTTCAGCATTCTTTCCAACTCCATTTTTTCCTCGACCAGGATGTCAATTCGATTTACCTCATTCACCTCTTCTTCATCTCCCGGTTGTTTTGCCAAATTGAACACATTTAGTTCCATAGTCATGTTCCCAAATGCCAATTTCATCAAACCATTTCTACAATTTATCACGACATTAGATGTAGCAAGGAAGGGATGTCCAAGAATAACTGGGATTTGGGAACTTAGATTAGCCACGAGATGTGTATCTAAGATAATAAAATCAACGGGGAAGTAAAAGTTACCAATTTGAACTAAAACATTTTCTACTACTCCCCTTAGTGTGTGTATGCTACGATCCTCCAGTTGGAGTGTAATTGAGGTAGGCTTCAACTACTCAAGTTGAAGTTGTTGATACACTGAGTAGGGGAGGAGATTGACACTTGCACCCAAATCAAGCAATGCTTGCTCTACTCGGCAATTCCCTATGGTTATGGCAATTGTTGGACAGCCGGGATCCTTGAATTTCGGAGGTGTGTTGGTCCTCAAAATGGAGCTCACTTGCTCAGTTAAAAATACCTTTTTTCGAACATTCAATCTCCTCTTTACCGTGCATAGATCCTTCAAAATTTTTGCACATGACGGTATTTGCTTGATAACGTCGAGGAAAAGGATGTTGATCTTCACCTGCTTGAACATCTCTAAAATTTCAGTATAATTAGCCACCTTGACAGGTGGCTTCAAACGATGTGGAAAAAGGGCAGGCATAGAAGGAATAAACATGTGCTCATCAATCACATTTTCTTTTTCAATTACAACGTCATCTCTATTTTCGCTCTCCTCACCTTTTTCGGCCATACTTTCTTAGGCCTCACCCTCATTTTCTCCTTGTATTGGCAATGGGGCTTTGGGTGCAACCTTTGGCACCATGGTCTTTTCAAATTGTTTTCCACTTCGAAGAGTGGTGACCGTCTTGAGTTGTTCACAACTCTCTTGGGTGGGTTAGGCCACTTCAACCACATGTTGGCCTTTGGAATTCTCTTGGGGTTGAGCGGGGAATTTCTCCTTCTCTTTTTGAGATAACCCAATGGCATTGGTGATCTTGGTGAGTTGGGTTGGAATGTCCTTGTTGAAGGTGGTTTGGCTTTGATGAAGTTGTAAAATACATACTCCAAGTTCCTTTTATGGGGATGTTGGTAGGTGGATGGATTTGATGGTCCTTGATTAGAAAAGCCTTGTGGAGGAGGAAAAGCCTTGTGGAGGAGGATTTTGTGAAAAATTATGATGTGGTGGTGTCGACTGATACCCTTGCGAATTTGTCCGTGGGTATTGGGAGCTAGACGCTTGCCCATGACTTGGGTATTGACCTTGTTTAGGTGGCACGGGAGATGAATATGCATTGGACCCATGAGTAATGGGGTTCTCAATTCTCCAACTAAAATTAGGGTGGTTACTCCATCCCGGATTGTAAGTGTTGGAATATGGAGAGAATGATTGTCTCGGTTGATTTAAGGCATGGACTTGTTCATGGTATGTTTCCCTAAACGTCAGAATGCTCGGACACTCTGATGTAGAGTGCTCAACATTCTCACAAATAGAACAAACCTCCTCGGTTCTTGACAATTGAGACACCTCCCATCTCCTATTAACCTCAAGGTTCTCTACTTTCCTAGATAATTTGAAAATTTGTGAAAGTAGGTTTTCTCGGTCTTTTAGATTATAAATTCCTCCCCCTTTCTGTTGGCCATTCCCCTCAGGCAAAGATCTAGGCACATCGGTAGGATCAGTGATGTGCCATGAATGTGAATTTTCGGACAAGGTATCAAAATAGTCCAATACCTCATCGGGCTCTTTGTTCAAGAATTCCCCATTGCACATCATGTCGATAAATTGTCGATGGTCTGGTGTAGTTCCTTCATAGAAGAAACTCACCAATTGCCATGGTTTAAAGCCATGAAGTGGGATGGACTGTAGTAACTCTTTGAACCTTTCCCAGCATTGGTAAAATTGTTCGTTGGGATTCTCAGAAAATTTTTAAATTTGCTTCTTATGGATGGTGGTTTTGTGCACGGGGAAAAATTTCTTCAAGAACACGGAGATTGCTTCTTCCTAAGACGTCACAATCCGAGATCTTAAGGACTGAAGCCAAGTCATTGCCTTATCACTCAAGGAGAATGGGAACAATTTCATCCTAGCTATTTCTTCTATATTATGATTAGGGGTAAAAGTTGCAACTATTTCTTCAAAATCCCTTATATATGAGTAAGGGTTTTCACCCTCGATTCCGTGAAATTCAGGAAGTAAGTTCAACATCCCCGATTTGACTATGAAGAGATGGGCTTGGACCTGGAGAAGAATGCATGAGGGTGTGGTGCATTGGGTTGGTTGAAGGAAATCCCTCATTGAGCTAGTCGGAGGGTCAAGTGGGATGTTGTTTCCCTCATTCCTAGGTAGGGGAAAATGCACTCGGGGGTTAGGCCTTCTAGGTTGTTGCAATCCCCCATCCTCCTAGACATTAGGATTGGCACCTACATCATCAAAATTGTCACCCGCATCCTCGGGTGGGTCTTGGTTAATGTTCATATTAGGGTCCATGAATTGCCTAACCAATCAGTGTTGCTCTTTCTGCCCCCACATACAACAAAAGATTTTAAAAAATAAAATTATATACAAACAAAGATATGTACAAGAACCACCTACCTTAGCCCATGATGAAGATCACGGGACTTACCTCTGTTGTCTGAAAATCACCTTCTTGGTTTGACACTTGCATTCCCCTGCAACGGCGCCAAAAAATGATTGTTAGAATACCATGCCTCCGTTAACCACTAATTACTATCCCTTAGACTATGCAATGTATGGATGAAGGGAAAGATTTCTCTCCCTTGGGATAGTGTCAAAAGAAAGGGCAAGGAGGAAGGGAAAAGGGATGATGTAAATATGAGATGTATATGCACAAAAATGCTCCCCAATCACAAGGAGACGTTCATGGGTCGTGTTTTACTTGGTGGTATTCCAAGGTCGATTCCACGGGGAAGGAAGTAAATCAATGTGAAAGTGATTTGGTGAAAATGAAAGTGTATAATCTTTGTTCTTGAAAGTTGTTTGGTGAAGTGTGTACTAATGAAAATGTAATGAGAAGACAAATGTTGGAAAACCCAATAGGTCACTCCAATGGGAATACCATCTCAACTCCAAACCCTCCTCCGATAGAGCATGAATTAACGATTGATTCACGGGAAGCTAGGGATAAAATTGGTGAGTATCTAAGCATAATCCGTGACTAGGTCTACAGAATATCAAAGACTCACCAAATCATCCACTCTTAACCTGGTCAAACCGAACCATTGAACTCATAAGAGAGGGAGGAGAATAAGTTGGAATGGTATACCCAAGTGGAGGTTTCCCTAGGATTTAACAACTTAATGATTTAGCTACTCATGCTTGAAATGAAACCAACAATGTAATGCGAGTGCATGGGAAAACTATGAAGATTTAGAGTAGCTAAGTGCAAGAAATTAAAGGCTAAAAGTGAAAACATTTCAAACCCATTTTACAGCTAAGAAAAATGAAAGACTTAGAGCATTAATGGTGAAACTTTAAATGAGCATTAAACCAACAAGAAACATGAAGAAAAAAGACATTAATGACATTTAATGAAGTTCTAAAGATCCTTACAAGAGATTACAAGGCAATGTGATGAAGAAAATGCAGAAAAATCAAATTATCTCTCTAACATCACTATTCATTGTCTTCTACCCAGCTCCTTCTTTCTCTATATCTATCTTCTCTCTAATAATGTTGAACTCTCTAGAGCCTTTCCCACCAAAACGTGCCTCCAGAGGTCTAGGGTAGCTTAGGATGTCCCTTCCATCCATAGGTTGCAGGTGGCATGGGTTGGACAGGGGTGTGCAGAGCTTGTCTGCACACCCAACTTCTTCCTCTCTCTCTTCATTTATCACCCAAGCTCCAAACATCCAATCCATGGTGTAAAAGAGATGAATAGTATTATGGGCATGTCAGGGGAGCAGGGGAGCAGGGGAGCAGGGGAGAGCTGATGATGGGGCCCACAAAGTGACAGAGCTTGAACTGCAAAGATTTGGGGAAATATTCGACATACAGTACCAGTATAGCGTACCTGTACTGTACCGTACCGTACCGATACTGCGTACCGGTACCTTAAACTCTAGTAGCCTTTGTATACTGGTACAGTTTCTTTTGTTTCTGCTGTTTCAGCACCCTTGAGCTTTCCACTTCTCATTCTTTCATCTCCTTTTGTCTCAATCCTTGTTGAAGTGCCATAGGGAGTCTAATTTAACACCTTTTAACTGCGAATACAAAATGTCATCATTAATAACTCGACATATGTAACTCCCATCAATAGCATCATAAAAATAGTTAATTAATGAATGGTTAGCACAAAAAATTATGCAATATTTTGTGCTAATCAAGAACATAGACTAAAAGAGAATGCATGTAATACCCATTTAAAGCTAAGAAATTGAAGAACCAAGAAGCATTAATGGTAAAAGCTTTAATTAAAGACTAAAATTGAAAACAAATTCAAATAAATGGCATTAAAGACTCCAAAACAAAGATTAGAAGATTCTTACAAGAATTTCAAAGACAATGCATGGAAGAAAATGTAAAAATTTCAACTTCTCTCTCTAACACTATTCATCTTCTTCATAGAATCTCTCCATATATTACAATGTATCTCCCCTAATGGTGTATCTCCCCTTGCCAAAAATATCCATGGTGTGATGCCCTAACTAGGTGATGTGATCCCCATCCATTTGGCTGCAAAAGAGTGGGCTGGACAGGGTAGGTGCAGACCTTGTCTATACACCTAACATCTCTCCTCTTCTCACTCCTCATTGATCACCAAGGCTCTAAAAGTCAAATGAGAGGTGTGAAAGGGATGTCCATGGTGTTAGAAGTTTCAGAAGCAGGTAAGAGAATGTCTGGTTAGATCCTCAAGACATCAAAACATGACATGCATAATCTGGGTTGTATCAGTACAACCTACTGGTAAGGCCTATCAGTAGGTCGAACTCTAGTAGGCCTAAAATACCAATAGGTCTAGCGGTAGGTTGAGGTCTAGCAGCTGAAACCTATTGGTATGGCCTACTGGTAGGTTTTCCCCTGTTTTTGCTGATTCTTTGGTTTCCTCACCTCCAAAGCTATCTTTAAGACATCCTTTCATTATCATTCACCTCAAACCATATGAGAAGGCATTAAGAAGCACCAATTTTCTCCTTTTACCTGCAACAACACAAATCTTTGTTAATAGCTCAAATAGCACAATTCCACTCATTTAATCCCCAAAATCAAGTGAAAAGGGAATGTATTGACATATGAAATATGCAATATTTTGTGCTAATCACACCCCCCAACTTGAGCTTTGCTAGTCCCTAGCAAAGCTTATTTTCAAAACAAATGTCTAACACACAACAATCCATTTAAATAAACAATTTGCCCAAACAATCAAATTACATAAATCATAATGCAACTGTAGAAATAAACTTGGATAGATAGAAATAAAAATTGTGATATTCCATTCATGTGTTTCAAAGTTGGAGCACATGGAGTCAGACATTAAAAAGAGACAAAATGGCCTACGACCTAAGGGTTTTTCTGTTAGGCCAACAACTCCATCCTACACAAAAATAAAAGACAGACACCCCAAATCTTCCTACTCCTCATTCCCACCTCCAGCATCATCACTGTCATCATCCCTATCAAAATCACTCTCACCCTCCACATCCTCATAAATATCTTCATCATCATCTCCCGATTGCTTGCACAAGTTGAACACATTAAGCTCTATAGTCATGTCCCCAAATGCTAGCTTTGTAAGACTGTTCTTGCAATTAATCACAGCATTAGATGTGGCAAGAAAGGTCTACCAAATATTACATGGATTTGGAAACTAAGATTTGCAACCGGGTGAGTATCAAGCACAATAAAATCAACAGGAAAGTAAAATTTATCAACTTGTACCAAGACATCCAAAACTACTCCCCTTGGTGTCCGAACACTATGGTCTGCTAATTAAAGTGTGATTGGAGTGGGCTTTAATTCCTCTAGATGAACTTGTTGGTACACCGAGTATGAAAAAAGATTCACACTAGCACCCAAATCAAGCAATGCTTGCTTCACCGGGCAATTCCCGATTGTTATGGCAATGGTGGGAAAATTGGGGTCTTTAAACTTTGAATGAGTGTTCGTCCTAAAGATTGAGCTCACTTGCTCGGTGAGAAATGTCTTCTTGGTCACATTGAACCTTCTCTTCACCGAGCACAAATCCTTTAAGATCTTAGCACAAGATTGAATTTGTTTTATGACATCAAGGAGTGGGATGTTGATCTTTACCTGCTTAAATATTTCAAGTATATCAGTATAATTAGCCACCTTGATAGGTGGCTTCAAACGATTAGGAAAAGGAGCAGGCATGGTGGTAACAAACACACTTTCATCTTTTGATTTTTCTTTCTCAACCCCCTTGGTATCACTCATGGTGTCTTTTTTTTTTGGCAATGTGGCCTTGGGTGAGACCTTTGACAGAATAATTTTTTCAATTTGCTTGCCACTACGAAATGTGGTGACCTTCTTGAGTTGCTCATAACTCTCTTTAGTGGACTCGGATGACTCAATGCAAGGTTGAGCTTTATGGTTTTCTTGGGGTTGAGTAGAGAATTTCCCCTTCTCTTGTTGTGATGCCCCCATGGAGTTTGTCAACTTTGTGAGTTGGGCCCTAAGGTCATTAAAAGCTGGGGCATTTTGATTGTTGATGGCGGTTTAATCTTGATTAAAGGTAGTTTAACTTTGGATGAAAGCGTGAACCATATCCACCAAATTCCTTTTGTGAGGAGGTTGATATGTGGGAGGATTAGATGGTCATTGGGAAAAGCTTTATGGAGGTGGACTTGGTGAAAAATTCTATGGTGGTGGGTGATTCGCACAAAATTTTGTTTATTTTTATGTGCTAATCATCTCATCTTAATTGCTTTTAGAGATAAAATGATGGGAGTTGTGTTAATTGAGTTCTTAACGATGATATTTGTTGGTTGCAGTTAAACAATGCTAAATGAGGCTTCTTAAGGCCTTCCCAAACCATTTGAGATGAATGGGGATGAAAAGATAGCGATAGCTCAGGAGAGGAGAAAATCATAAAAGTAGCTAAATCGTACCGGTACGGATACCGATACGCTTACCCTACTGAAGTTCGCGGTATCGGTATGCGTACCGGTACGCTTTGCCTGACTTCCCAAATTCTGCAGAAGCTGCTCTGTTACCTTGAGGGTCCCACCAACTAATCTCCCATGCTCCTCTGACACGTCCAGCTCACATAACATCTTCTCATGAACATCCTCTTGGACTTTTGGAGCATAAATCATAAATATGGAGAGAAGAGAGAGAAACTACTAGGTGTGGAGACAAGGCCTGCAGAGCCTGCACCAGCTTGCACCAGCCCACCTTAATTTATGCTCCTATGTTAGGAATCACATCAAGGAGCTACAGGAGACTCTAGGGCACGTTTTTGGAGGGGAACTCTCCATGGTTTTGAAAAGAAGAACATACATTACATAGAATATAGAGAGAGAAGCAGGGTAGAAGATGATGTATAGTGTCCAGTGACAGAAACTTAAGATTTTGTATTTTCTTTCAATACATTGTCATGTAATCAATGATATGAACATTTAGAACTTCATTAATGTCATGAACGTTATTCTCTTTCATGCTCTTTTCAAGCTTCTATCATTAATGCATCAAAGTTCTTTATTTTCTTCGTTGTAAGGGTGTTAAATGCATTCTCTTGTAGCTTATGCTTTCTTGGAATTAGTTACTCAAAAACTTCATCTCTTTGCAATACCTGCTCAATACATAGTTAATTTCATTTCAAGCATGAGTAGTTAAATCTTTTAGTTGGCAAATCCAAGGGGAACCTCCACTTGGGTCTGCCATTTCAATTCATTCTCCTCCCTCATTTCAGAGTTCAATGGTTTGGTTTGACTTAGTTGAGGGTGGATAAACCAGTGAGTCTTTGATATTCGTAGGCCTAGTAACGGTTTATGCTTAGATACTCACGCATCTTATCCCTAGCTTCCCACGAATCAATCTTTCATTCATGCTTTATTGGAGGAAGGATTCGAATTGAGATGGTATCACCATTGGAGTGACTTCTTGGATTTGTTAACATTTGTGTCTCATTTCATTTTCACCAAAACACACTTCACCAAACAACTTTCAAACCAAAAATATTTTACACTTTATTTTACTCAAAATCACCTTCCCCTCGGTTTACTTCCTTCCTCGTGGAAACCACCTTGGAATACCACCAAGTAAAACATGACCCGCGAAAGTCTCCTTGAAATTAGGGAGCATTTTTGTTCATTGCACACCATATTTACACCATGTAATTTTATTTTCTCCTTACCCTTTTTTTGACACTATCCCAAGGGAGAGTGACACTTCCCTTCAAACCATACACTTCACATGCTAAGAGATAGTATTTAGGGGTTAGGAAACAACAAGGTTTTTCAACAATTAGTGGATTTGATGAATACCCTTGTGGAGTGGTCCGAGGGTATTGGGAGCTAGATGCTTGCCCTTGACTTTGGTAATGAATTTGCTTAAAAGGCATTGCCTTGTTTGGTTAAAGGCATTGACTTGCTTGTGATACACTTCCTTAAGTGCCAAAATGTTGGGGCACTCTAATATGGAATATTCCACACTCTCACAAATTGAGCAAAACTCATCAATCTTTGAAACGTTGGACACCTCATGTCTTCTATTGATTTTAAGACTCTCTACTTTCCTTGACAATTTAGAAATTTTGGAAAGCAAGTCTTCCCGGTCTCTCAAGTCATACATCCCTCTCCCTTGAGTTTGACTTGCCCCTTGAGTTGAAGACCTTATTACATCAGTGGGATCCATAATGTTCCATGATTGTGCATTTTGTGCCATTGTATCAAAGTAATCAAAGGCCTCATCAGGGTCTTTGTCCAAAAACTCATCATTGCACATCATGTCAATGAATTGTCTATGGCTTAGTGTAATTCCTTCATAGAAGAAACTAACCATTTGTCACGATTCAAAACCATGATGTGGGATGGATTGCAATAGGAAGTGGTTGCAACATCCTGGCTTAACTTGGAAGAGTTGAGCTTAAAATGGCAAGTGGATGCATGAGGGTGCAATACTATGGGTTGGTTGAAGGAACTCCCTAATTGACCTCGCCTGAGGGTCAATTTGGAGATTGTTCCCTTCATTTATAGGAGGGGGAATATGCAATCGTGTATTGGGCACTCTAGGTTCTTGCACTTCTTCACCCTTTTGAATATTTGGGTTGGCATCCACATTCTCAAAGTAGTCACTCGCATCCTCTGGTGGGTCTTGGTCAATATTTATGTTGGCGGCTAAGGGTTATCTAACTAGTCGATTTTTATTGTCCCGTCCCCACATGTAACAAAATTATCTACAATTGAAAATATAAATAAATAAAAATATGTACAAGGATCAACGTACCTCAGCCCATGATGAACATCACGGACTTATCTCCATTGTCTGAAAATCACCTTCTTTATTCAACTCTTGCCTTTCCAGGCAAAGACGCCAAAAATGCTTGATCTTTTTCCTTGTTTTTCCTAACCTCCTAACATCTTTCCTCAATGTTTGTATGATGTATGTGTGAAAGAGGAGTGTCACTCTCCCTTGGACGATGTCAAAAGAAAGGAAAAGGGAATGGTGGAATATGGAATGTGTGTGTGGGGGCAAAAATGATTCCCACGCGCAAGAAAACTTTTGCATATTGCGCTTTACTTGGTTGTAATCCAATGTCGTTTCCTCGGGGAAGGATGTGAATCGTGTTAAAGGTGATTTCAGGGGAAAAGGGGGAAAGTTTAAAATCTTTTGTAGTTGAAAGTTGGTTTGTGGCTTGTGGTTTGTGCTGTGATGAAATTTAAATGGAAAATAAGTGTTGGCTAATCCAAGGGGTTAATCCGATGGGAATGTAAAAAAACTCAAAAACTTCCTCCAATAGAGCATATATGTACAATTGATTCATGGGAAGCTAGAGACGAGATTGAAGTGAGGATCTAAGCATAACTCATGACAAGTCTACGGGATATCAAAGGCTCGCAATCTCGTCCACTTTCAACCCAGTCAAATTGAGCCATCGTACTCTAAGAGGAGGAAAGTAGAAGATTTATAATGGCATACCCAACAGGAGGTCTCCTTTGGATTAGCCAACTAAAAAACTTAGCTACTCATGCTTAAGTTAAAAACAACAATGTAATAAGAAGACATTATTATAAGCAATTGAAGATTGTAGCTAAGATAATGCAAGAAAACATTGACTAAAAGAGAATACATATAATACCCATTTAAAGCTAAGAAATTGAAGAACATAGAAGCATTAATGGTGAAAGCTTTAATTAAGGACTACAATTGAAAACAACTACAAATAAATGGCATCAAAGACTTCAAAACAAAGCTTAGAAGATTCTTACAAGAATTTCAAAGACAATGCATGAAAGAAAATGTAAAAATCTCAACTTAACTCTCTAACACTATTCATCTTCTTCCTAGAATCTCTCTCTCTATATTACAATGTATCTCCCCTAATGGTTCCCCTTGCCAAAAACATCCATGGTGTGATGCCCTAAGTAGGTGATGTGATCCCCATCCATAAGGCTGCAAAAGAGTGGGCTGGACAGGATAGGTGCAGACCTTGTCTACACATCCAACATCTCTCCTCTTCTCACTCCTCATTGTTCACCAAGGCTCCAAAAGTCAAATTAGAGGTGTGAAAGGGATGTCCATGGTGTTGGAAGTGTCAGAGGTAGGTAGGAGAATATTTGGTTGGACCCTTAAGATAATAGAACATGGCATTCGAAATCAGGGCTGTATCAGTACAACCAACCGGTATGGCCTACCAGTAGGTCTAACTCCAGTAGGCTTAAAATACCGGTAGGTCTGGCGGTAGGTTGATGTCCTATAGCTGAAACCTACTGGTATGGCCTGCCAGTAGGTTTTCCCTTATTTTTGCTGATTCTTTGGTTTCCTCACCACCAAAGCTATCTTCATGGCATCCTTTTCATTATCATTCACCTCAAACCGTATGAGAAGGCTTTAAAAAGCACCTTGTATCACCTTTTACCTATAAACACCACAAATATTCGTTAATAGCTCAAGTAGCACAATTTCACTCATTTAATCCCCGAAAGCAAGTGGAAAAGGAATGTATTGGCACATGAAATATGCAATATTTTGTGCTAATCAAGCAACTATTTACAGCCATAGAAACACCATTACATGCTGATATTACTAACTTTCTTGCTACTGGTATGTTTCCTCCCTCCTATACATAGACGGATAAGAAAAAAATTTTGAGGGAGGTTTGTAATTTCTTTTGGGAAGGTCCATACGTGTTTAAGTACTATAAGGATCAAATCATAAGGTGTTGCATCCTAGAGCATGAAGACAGATAGGTAATATCATTTTGTCATTCAATAGCATGTGGTGGCCATTTCTCATTAAAGAAAACCGCTGCGAAAATCTTACAGTGTGGATTTTATTGGCCCACACTTTTTAAAGATGTCCATTCCTTTTGTCTAACATGTGATAGATGCCAAAAGTTGGGAAGCATTTTGTAAAAGAAACATGATGCCCTTGAACCCAATTCTGATAATTAAAATTTTTGACTTTTGGGGCATTGATTTTATGGGACCATATCCCCATTCCTTTGGCTATATATACAATTTAGTAGCTGTAGACTATGTGTCCAAATGAGTTGAAGCAATTCCACCCCGAAACAATGATCATTGAACAGTGATGAAGTTTTTTAAAGAAAATATTTTATCCCAATTTGGAATTTTGAAATCCATCATAAGTGATGGGGGGTGCTTATTATTACAATCGTCCTTTACGGAATTTGATGAAAAAGTACTTGATTTTTCATAAAATTGTAACCCCTTATCATGCACAGACTAGTAGATAGGTAGAATTGGCTAATCGAGATATCAAACTGATTTTATAAAAAACTGATGTTTCGTATTTTGTATAAATTGATGATCATGTCTTTGAGTCAGCTTATAACGTCTTTGTGATTGACAGTCGTTAAACAACCAGATAGAGTGCCTTAAAGCATAGCAAGTATGGATATTAAACCTTTTTGTTTTAGTATGGGATTTTTATGCACTTTTTCGTCTGAAATGCATACTGTGATCATAAGATAAGTAAGTGATTGGCACTCAATTATGACATTTTATTATGCCTTTTCTAGACTAATTATACTTTAATGGAGGTCAAATGATGATGTTTCAGGAGCTAAAGTGAGAAAAAGGGTCAAGGATAACAAATACAATATTTAAGTATAACTGCAGCATTTGATCAACAAAGGAAAAGCTTGAGAACAACAAGACCGTTCGAATGGTGATCAATGTTCGAACGTTTCCCCTGAACCAGGCAGATGAGGCAAAGGCGTGTTGCAGACAGACCCTGGAGATTAAAGCCTAACGTTCGAACACCATGCTACGTTCGAACGCAACATCACGTTCGAACGCTGACCCACGTTCGAACGCCACTAAGAACACTGACACGATCTCGTTGACTAAAATACATAGCGTGTGAAGACCTCTATTGCCAGAAGAAGGACCCTCAGGCACATGGTGCCATGATCGACTGCATTGGGGTTATTTGTGGACCCTGAGTGCTGCAGAGAGTGGGTGAATGGCCTGACAGAAGACTGTAACCCACCTGAAGAATGGAAATCAACACAGATATACAAGCAAAAACAGCCTTCACGTTCGAACGGAAGGTACCGTTCGAACGGATCCCACAGACAGACTGCAGATCGTCTGATTCTTTGACTGAGCCCCTGATTCTCACCTTGACTTAGGCGTCCAACACTGCTCTTTCACCCCCTCCCTTACTCTTCCTTGCCTATAAATACTCCCTCTTTGGGAGCTGTGATGACACACTTGGGGAGAGAGATCAAGAGCTCTCCTCTTGAAGAATACCTAGTCTTTATATGTATTTTAGTGTTTCACTTTAATTCAAGTGTTTACTTTCGAGTTCTTTAATTCAAGTCTTTTACATTTATGCTCCTTTCAATTACTGCAAGTCTTTACTATAGTTGGGAAGTTAATTCCCTACTTGTCTTTATTTCTATTAAGTTGGGAAGATAAATTCCCTACTTTTGTTGTTAAATTCATGTACTTTATGTTCTTGCCCTTACAATAAAGCTCTTACTTTCTTGCTTTCAATTAAGTCTTGCACCTTCATTATTTGAGCTCATCTTCTTCTTAGAGGAGTGAAACTCTTCCACTTTTCTAGAGCTTTACCAAAGCCAAAAAGGGTGGAATGTGATTCACTCATTCTTTGTTGAAGATCTAGCTTTCTTTTACTTTCTTTCACTTCTATTGCTCAAGCATCTTCTTCTTAGAGGAGTGAAACTCTTTCACTTTTCTAGAGATTTCCCAAATCCAAGAAGGGTGGAATGTGATTCACTCATTCGTCGTTGAAGATCAACTTCGGAGTTTCTCTACTTGGAGAGATGAGTACCATTCACTTTTCTAGCTTTACCCAAGCCATGAAGAGTGAGCAGTCCTCAATTACTCTTTAGGGAGAGGTGATAGATATGTAATGACTATCTGGATATTATACTTGTGCATTCCTTTCACACTTCAATGCTTTATTTACTTGCTTAGCGGGAGACTGGATAAGTTAAGCAAAGTTAGGGTAACTTGCACAACCAAAGGATATTTCTATGATCCGGATAACTCCTACATAGAAAGATCCGTTGGTTTAAGGCAAGTACCCAAGCTAGTTCATTGTGTAATCAATGGGTATTTTTATGGTAAATGGATGACTCCTTCTAGAAAGATTCATTGATTCAAAGCAAAGAACCCCGGCTAGTATTTTGTATAACCAAGGGATCTTTTCTATGGTAAATGGATGACTCCTTCTAGAAAGATCCGTTGTGTGAGACAAACTTTCCGGGATAGAACTTTAAAGATAAACTCCTCAATCTCCACCACCATTGCACTTCTTGAAAAGGATGGAGCTTTAACCTAGTCTATCCTTATCTTCCAATTATCTCACTGTTGACATGGGGGTTAGTTGAGTTATAAAGCACAAGTGTAATACACTGGATAATTCATTACATACCCTGAACCTCGAACTAAAGAGTATCTTTAATTATATTGGAATCTTATATTTTGTCTAAAAAAAAAAATCTTCTGAAAATAATTTAATATTCTGTTCAAGAAACCATCCACTTCTCACAAAACTCAAAAAGGTTACAATCAATCGGTCTTCATCACAGCTTACTTTGAAAACACCTAAACATATTCCCTGTGGATTCGACTCCGGACTCAAACTGGAGTATTACTACAGCTTGACCGCCTGCACTTGGGTGTACACATTTTGGATCAAGTCAGTAAGATTGGTATAAAAAACCAAACCTCAAGACCAGCAAGCGAAACTACTATACGACAGAAGCACTTTTGCTAAATGTCGTCGTGTCAAAAGACTTGGTGCTTGTAAACAATGTTGCCGAGTCTTTCACATGAAAGAATATAATTAGTGTTCTGAACCAATTTCTGGTCACCCACTCGATTGATTAAACTTGATAGTGAATGGGTAGAGTAAGGATTATCTTGACACATCATCTTATTCTGGTACTTTGCTTAACCAGTTTGTGCTATAGGAAATTAGAAGAGTCACTAATGGTTTAAATGACACAGAGATAGAGGAAGACTCGGATTAGACTAATTTCTAAAAAAATTGTGGAAAATTGTGTAGTTGGAATGAGAGCCAAGGGTCCGAATTTTTGTAAAAAGTGCAAAAATATTTTTGTACAAACTCTTTTGACTGAAATGAAAAAATGGGCCGTGTAAGGAATATCCTATAATGCAAACCTAAAGCGTGGGTAGGGACTTATCCTGAGATGCCACAAAATTTTAGATCAAATGTGTGTGTATACCTCTCCTTTAATGTGTACAAAGATTTTCGTAAAAATGTTTTGATTTTTAATTTGGTGTTCGAACGCCACGTGATGTTCAAACGCCACCTGCTTACAGTACTCAAGTCTCTGATGAAGCCTATGATGAGAACTCAAAAGTATTGGGAACTCTCCACGTTCGAACGCCAGTAGAACGTTCTAATGCCATGAGCTTACCATACTTTGGTCTTTGATAGAACTCAAAAGTACTGGGAGCTCACCACGTTCGAATGATCCTTTTAAAATCCTTTTACACACGTTCGAACGTCAACTCCCAGGCTATAAATACCTGGTTTGTCTTCCCCAGCTCAAAACCCCCTAAAATTCTTGAAATACCTCAAACCCTAGGGTGACCCTTCATTACCCAAACCTCAAAACTCCACCCATTTCCAATTTCGACCCAAAATCAACCAACCCAAACCCATTTCCACATAAAAAATCATCATTCTCACAAAAAAATCAAACTTTTCAAAGCCCTAAACACTCAAAACCAGAAAACTATGCCTCCAAGAATGAAGCTTCTTGCTAGGCGCACTCCAGCCATTCAAGAGCCAAACATGGTGGAGGAGGTGACTAAGGAAAGGGAGGGGAGGCCCATTGTGCGAAGGTACGATTGAACTCGCTTCCCCAACACCCTCAAAGTAGACAGGTATGAGAATTTCTATCAAAACCAAGTTGTAGTATGTGAGAAAATTGTGGAGTTGGTTGATTTTACAGAGTTGAGAATTTTTTAGAACATAGAGGCGGGGTGTGGATGTTGTACTTAAGAAATAGCGGTGAGCCCACAATTAACTTGGTGTCGGAGTTCTACTCCAACACCGAGATCATTAATAGGGTGATCAAAACGTATGTAAGGGGGCCCACATTGAAGTGGATGAGGAGTAAATCCGAGAGTAGAGACAAGAGGTGCCTCGGGTACCAAGGTCTACCTACCCCCCGAGGAAGAACATGGCAAAGAACGTTGTGGGGGCGGAGCTAACGTGGATGGCTACTTTTTCTTGGGAGGGGTAGAGATTTTTTCGACAAGGTGAGCTAACCGATAAATATAAAATGTTGAATTTGATTGTAGTTTCAAACTTGGCTCCAATCAGACGAAAGAGCAAAATCCTCCCCTGGATGGCCCGGTTGCTATGCGCTCCTTTATTTTGACCGAGATAATGAAGGGGTGTGACGTAAAAAGAAACTCACTCCTCTTCGGCACCTTGGTGACAGAGATGTGCAAGGACCATAGGATTAGGGTTAGGCCAGAGATGACAATACAGTGGCCGATGGGGCCACTCAATAAGGCTTCCTTCAGACGAAGTGAAGGTCACAATGGAGGCCCGACGGATAGACATGTGGTGACCCTAGCCCAATCTTGTGATTAGTCACTTTAACAAAGTCTCAGAATCCACATTTGGTCCATCATTCATTAACAAATAACAATATAATGCTAATTCTACACATGCATTTAAAAAGATAAAAGTTATAAAATTGAACCATTCATTTCACAAAATATGATAGTTTAGCACAAAAACAAAGGATCCAAACCATCCACTAAAGAAGTAACAAACACACAACCACACTTAAGAACAGAAATCCCTCTCTCACTCTCCGCTAGCTCCACCAGCTCCACCCCTTAGAAGGCAAAGAATCTCATCCTGCTTAGCTTCGATGCTAAGCAAGATCTCTCAAAGTGAGCGCCGGGTGCTGGTACTGGGCTCTGCCTCCTCCTGGGTCTGTGTATGCTCTCTCTCAGCCTCTAGTTCTCTCTCCTCCTCCTCATCTAGCACATCCTGCAAATGGATTATCCCCTACTGCATTTAGTGCAACTTTTCTACCCACCACCCTTTTTCCTTTTCTAACCTTTTTTTTGATTCCATCAAGGATTTTTTTATTCGATATCTCTTCTTGCCCATTACTCTGTAGGTAAGCAAGGGTGGAATTTTGATTATGAATTCCATATTGCTAACAAAAAGCTTTAAAGGGACTGCTCTCAAACTGAGTCCCATTGTCTGATATAAGAACTATTGGTATGCCAAACCATATGATAATGCTTTTGCATACAAATTTTTTGGAGTCTGTGTCCCTTGTATTGGCCAAAGGTTCAGTTTCTGCTCATTTCATAAAGTAATCGGTTACAACAAGTAGAAATCGCATATTCCCCGGTGCCCAATGTAATGGGCCAACTGTGTCGAGTCCCCATTGAGCGAAAAGCCAAGGGCTTATTAATGGGATCAAATCTCTTACGGGTTTTCTAGGGACTGAGGAGAATATATGACACCTTTTACACTACCTAAGAAATTGCTGAGTGACTTTTTGTATATACGACCACCAATATCCTTGAGACAATGCTCTGTGGGAAAGTGACCTTCTTCCTATATGTGCACCACAACCCCTTTCATAGATTTTGAATCGGAAGTCTTGGACCAGGTTAGGATGCATGCACCTAAGGTACATTCCAGAAAACAAACGTCCGTAAAGCTCCTGATTCAGGGATAACTAGAACCTTGTCGATTTGAGCCATAACTTGTGTGCCTCCTTATTTTCAAAGAGATCTCCTTCTTTGAGATAGTCAATGATTTCATCCATCTAGCTCGGCTTGATCTCATTCGTATGTGCCTTTTCAATTTTTGGCAGGGTGATGCTTGGCTCAGCTTGGTAATCTACCATGATGGTTCTCTCTCGCACCTCATTTACTGTCGAGGCTAAGGACGCTAGCACGTCAGCATGTGCACTCTTCGAGCGACAAACTTGACTGATGGAATACTCAGAGATTCAACCGAGTTCCTTTCTTGATAACTTATAGTATGAGATCCTCTTTTCATCCTTTCGGAATTTCAAGTATGATGCCCACTTTTACTCCTTTGTAATTTGACCATCGACGAATAGGTTCCATCCTTGCTTTGTTTCTGGTGTGTCATTCTAATGCTAGGGTTGTATTTCAACTTGGTGATCCATAGGTGAGAACTTGACTATGAACTCAGCCACCACCTGCACCTTTATCGCAGTTCGTGGCTCGAAGAAGATGTCGTACTCTCCAAGTTCAATAGCCCATTTGGATAGTCTTCCAGATAAATCATCTTTCTTGAACAAGGCTTTGAGTGGCTAGTCTGCGAGCACCACTATGGTATGGGGTTGAAAATAATGTCGCAATTTTTTAGCCACATTGACAAGTGCAAGTGCGAGCTTTTCTAGTGGTAAGTATCCCGACTCAGCATCAAGGAGCATCTTTCTACCATAGGAGATCCAGCTCAAGCCCTTTAGGGATTTTTTCATCAAAGCACCATTGACCATGTGCTCAGATACTGCTAAATGTAATGACAACCTTTCTCCCAGCTATGGTGTGGTTAAGGGGGGTGAAGAAGCCAAATAGGCCTTTAGATCATTAAAAGCCTCTTCACACTCTTGATCCCATATAAGCTCACCTTTTTTCTTAATTACTTGAAAAAAAGTTGACATTTGTTAGAGGCTCGGGATATAAATCTTCCTAGTGTTGCCGCCATCCCCATTATCCTTTGCACCTCTTAATCGATTTCAGTTGTTGCAAATAAGTCAAAGCACAACTTGATCTGGATTTTCCTTGATTCTACAAACTTTGGTTAAATAAAGAAAAGTGAAAGAGTAAAGGGAAAATATTATTATTGCTAAACAAGTCTGTAATACAACATGACCTAGAATACACAACGTAGGCCCTTATATAATAGGACAACAAAATAAAGTAAATGTCTAAACTACCCATAATATAAATACTCTAACACACTTCCTCAAACTCATTATGTGGAAGCATCAAACATCAAGAGTTTGCTAAGAAGGAAACGGAAGCACGTGATGGTGTGAGATTTCTTAAAGAAATCAACCAACTGCATAGTAGAAGAAAGAAAGGGGAGAGATATCGTGCCCAATTGAAGATGGTGTTGTATAAAGTGAAAATCAATCTCAATATATTTTGTGCGCTTATAAAATACTGAGTTGTGGGCAATCTGAATATCACTAGTGCTCTCACAATACATAGGTGTAGGAGGAGACATCAGGAAGTTTAAACTAGGAGGAAAACTATTTCACCACCATCCAAAGACATTTGGGTGCCATTAGATGCAAGAATAGATATAAAGGGCAGGGAACCAATAGAAGTAAATAAGGAAGAATTACTAGACATGTGATGGGTGGCTCCTGAGTAAAAAACCCAGACAATTCTAGATATGCCTAAAGAACTTGAAGTAAAAGAAGCTGCTAATGGAGAAACTAATAGAGTAGCTGGTTAATAATGGGAAAGAAGCTTCTACAACTGATCAACTATCATAGTCATGCTGGGAGCTGATGGGAGTGACTCATCCACTGGTGATGCAATTGTTGCTGCATGATAGTCTTTGGGTTTAAATGGTTGATTTAATACCCCCTTAGCATTTTTGTTTATCAATTTAGGATATTGTGCCTTCTAGTGACTCTTACTAATAGTTTGAAGTGAGTCAAAATTTTCACTTGTCATAATCTTAACCAAAGGATCAAAGTCCAAATCAAGCTGCCAAAATAGGTGCAAAACCCAAAGTCCAAAGTCCAAATCAAAAAAATAATACCCAAATCAAATAGCTGAAAGCCCAATAGTCCAAAATAGGTGCAAACTCAAATTTATGTTCTCAAACGCAATACTAAAGCCAAAGAGAATACCAGTGAAGCCAAGAGCAAAAACTAGAACCAAAACAAGCAGTCAATGTCAAACAATCCAAAGTTCGTCACAAATCAACTCAACACTTTTGTAAATCAAATACCCATAACAAATTGATGTTTCTTACACAACAATACAACAAAATGGCACTAAATATCGAAATTCGGCAACATTCACATCATGAAAAGTAACTTCAGTACTATTCACAACATGTGAACAGTAATTTTGGCATAGATGATGTCATCCCTAATCTAAGAACATATTCTTTCTCCAACTAAATTACTGTGGTTCGACACAATGTTTTGGATTGAAACTATTCTCTGATACCATGTAAACTTTGGCCAAATAAATAAGAACAAAAGGAGAAGAAGAAAATATTATTATTGCTAAACAAGTCTATAATACAACTTGGCCTAGAATACATAATGGAGACCCTTATATAGTAGGGTACCAAAATAAAATAAAGGTCTAAACATCCCATAATATAAGTACTCTAAAAGGTTCCATGGTAGGTAACTAAAAACCCTAAAGATTTCCCATATTCAAACCCAAATGCACATTTTGAAGTGTTTAGCTTCATTCCGAATTTGCAAAGGACGTCAAAAGTTCTTCTCAGGTCGGCAATGTGGTCATGGGTTTTTTGGCTCTTCACCACCATATCGTTGATGTAGGTCTCCCTAATATCACCAAGCATGTTGGTGAACATCTTCATAAACAATCTTTGGTACACTGTCCCTAGGGGTGTCCATGGGCCGGGTTACCCACGAGTCTCATTACTCGGTAAAAAAAAAAAAATAGGCCTGAAACCCGATAGTTGGCTTGTCCGAGCCTGAACCCAATATCCTTAAAAAGAGGGCTTGTATTTGACCCCAACCCATTACTCGACCCAATAGCCCGCCCGAAAGATCCCATTAAAACCATGCCAAAGAGCTTGCCTGCACAGCCCGCCAACCCTTCCTTTGAAAAAAAATTATACTTTTAAACCATTAAATTTGAAACTTTGAAGTAAGTCTCCGCATGTAGGAATTTGAAGTTTTAAAAATTTATATACTATAAATAATGTATTATTTTATTTTCCATGTATTAAGAATACAAGTTTTAAAGAGTAGAGTAATGCAAATGATAGATAAGTGAGTAGGTGTTCACCTAGTTAGGATGTATTCATTCTATTAGATGTAGTTCATTCTCTAATCAAAAATAAAATTATTCGCTATTTTATTTCTATCAATTTTGACTCTACTTTTGATCTAAAAATATAATGTACACAAACATTAAGTTACAAAAACATTCATTAATTTTAAATAAAATTGTATATAAAAAAGCCCGCGAGTAGGCCTGCCCAGATGGCCCGCTCAATAGGCTCGCGGATTAGGCTGCGGGTTGCCTATCCCTGCCCAAAGCCCTGCTTGGCCCGTTTGATAACTCAGTTGGGTAAGGGCTTTGCGTTACACTACCTAGGGCTGACTCCAAACAAATTTCACGGGCCTATCCCAGCCCAAATCATGGACACCAATAGTTGTCCCAACATTTTTTAGACCGAACGACATTACTATATAACAATAAATTCCTTATGGGGTTATGAATGACATTTTCTCTTGGTTCTTCTCGGCTAGGGAAATCTAGTGGTATCCTCTGTATGCATCAAGGGAGTTCATTCGTTCGTGTCAAGCGGTTACATCGACTAGTTGATCGATCTTGGGTAGCGGAAAGCTGTCCTTAGGCATGCCTTATGCAGGTCGGCAAAGTCTATGCACACGCTCCAAAAAGAATTGGCACTAAAACTCTCATGGGTCCTTAATCATCTCCACTACTTATGTCAAGCATTCAAATGGGAACTTAATCCGTAAATTGTCAAAATTAAAAGTCCATGGTGCACTATGGTTGAGTTCAAATGCAAACAAGTATGTGATACTCTAGCATAGGATAGACTTCTATAATGTGCTCATGTTTTCAAATTTTATAATGAAGATCAAGCAATCACAACTCCCATGACCATTAGAATAGGGGAATATAGTTCAATATTGGATATTTTTCACAAAAAATATCCAATTTTTTTTTCAATTTTCACATTTCCAACTATTATGTACAAAAGTGCTGGAACATGTGAATGATGCACCTCACCCCCTAACTTCAATTATGCATTGTCCTCAATGCACCAAGAATCACGCAATGAGAAAAATGAAAGTAAAATCGGAAATGAGATACCCTTTCTCTCTCTCTCTCTCTCTCTCTCTCTCTTTTATTTATACATTAACAAAAAAATTAACGCACAAAAATCTTGTTTACACCCCCAACTTAGACTAGAAAATTATACCCAATAAGATTTGCTACAATGATGCTAAAAGTGATATGAGTCCAAATTAGGAAGAGGTAAACAACCTTCATGCTAAAATCTACACTACAACATTAAGAGAAGAAAATATAACAATAAAATGAAATTTAACTGCTATGTACATGGAAATAAACAAAAAAAGGCACATGTCAACCTGACTTCAATTCGGATTTGACCTTGTGCCCATTAATTTTTTTGGTTTTAAGATTTTTTTAGTGTATGAATGCCCTTCTTAAGCTATCTATCCAAATATAGAAAGGATGTTGATTCAAAATTCTCAGCCAAATAGATGTTTAGGCAAGTTTATGCAATTCAAAAAATAGAGTATACAATTTTTTTTTAAAGTTTCTTCCCTTAAACTCCATTGCAATGCCCTCCCCAGGTTGAGAAATGTGGATCTCAACACCACCCGTAGATGGCAAAATGACCTTGGGCTCATTAGCCTCTTGTGAGATAATAGCTTCATCAAATTTTTCACAATCTAGAGTGGTGGGAGATTCAAAATCAATGTGAATTCCATTGAGATGATCATTCTCAATACGTTGACTATGCTCAAGATGTTGTTCTTCATGCCTAGCAATTATAGCATTAGTCAATGTATCAAGTTGTTGGGTTATTTGGGCATTGAATTTCATTTGGTATTGCATAAAATCGCAGTTAATATTTTCTAATTCTTCTTCGGTTGAGTTCTCATATGTTAGATAGTGGCAAAATTCATTTGATGGTGTGAGATTGGATGAAAAATTAGAGGGTTCATTCTCCCAACCATAACTTGGATAACTCGGTGTAACATAATGGTTGAGGTAAAAAATTTCGGAGGCCAAAAATGAATTTGAACCTTCGCATACAAAGTCTTGAGCCGGATAATTTATTGGGCACACACAAGAGATGAGCCCATAGTCATCACAAATCTCACACACATTTTCAAAAAAAGAGGCATTCGATACATTTTCATAATAATTAGGAAACATAACACAAAACACAAATTAAAACAAACTATTTACAAATGAGATGACATACCTTGGCCCATGATGAAAATCACGAGACTTACCTATGTCATCCAAAATCACCTTTTGAACTTGACGCTTAACCTTCCCTGGCAATGGCGCCAAAAATGATTGATGAAAAACGTTGTTGTTTCCTAACCTCTAAACATCACCCTTTAGCATGTGTATAATGTGTGTGAGAAGGGAGTGCCACTCTCCCTCAAGATGATGTAAGAGATGGAATAATGAAATGTTGGTATGAAATGGAATGAATAAAATATGTGAAATGTGAACAAAAGTGCTTTCCAGTCGCAAGAAGTCTTTTGAATGTCAGTGTTTTACTTGGAAAAGTATTCCAAGGTCGTCTCCTCAGGGAAGGAAAGTTCAAGTGTGTGAAGGTGATTTTGTCAAAAAGAGAAAGTGTAAAATCTTTTGTTTGTGTTTTGGAGAGTTATGTTCTTAATGAAACTGTAAGAAAACAAGTGTTGGCTAATCCAAGAGGTCACTCCAATGAGAATACCCAATCAACTCGAAACCTTCCTCCTAGGGTTTATAGATGAACGATTGATTCGTGGGAAGCTAGGGATGAAATGATGAGGATCCAAGCATAAACCATGACTAGGCTTATGGAATATCAAAGACTCACCACCACATCCACTCTCAACCCAGTCAAACCAAACCACCGTATACTAAGTGGAGGAAAGAATAAGAGTTGAAATGAAATCCACAAGGGGAGGTCTCCCTTGGATTAGCCAACTTAAAGCTAGCTACTCATAATAAAGGACAAGACATTAATGTAAAAGAAACACATTGTAGAGAAATAAAGATTTAAACTAAGTTAATGCAAGAAACATAAACTATGAAGAGAGAAATACAATACCCATTTTAAACTTGAAATGAAGAAAAATGAACAACAATGGTGAAATCTAAAACATGTAACTAAACTTTCAATATACTTGAAAGGAATGGGATTAAAGACAATAAATTAAGCTTACAAGTCTTACATTAAAATAGAAGTGAAAGGATGGAAGAAAATGCAAAAACATAAATTTCTCATACTATGGCACTATTCATCATCTTCTTTATTGGAACTACTCCAAAGCTTAGGTAGCCACCACTGAAAATGCTTGAGAATGTTGAATATAATGGTGTGTTTTTCTTCAAAATTCGTGCATGGTGGTCCCCCAAGCAAGTGTGCAGGCTTCCCATTAATGGGAGGCTGAATGGAAGAGTCTTGATAGGCCAGGATAGCCTACCCAGCAACCCACATGGCAGCCCACTTCTTTTCCCTATCATTAAATGTCAAGCCTCCAAAGTCTTCAAGCATGGTATAGGAGGCATGTAGATGTGTAAGGAAATGTTGGGACAAGTGGGAGAATCATTGGTGGGACCCCCAAGCAAGTGGAAAGTGATTTGGAGGTGTCTGGGCATGTTTTAGGAGCGTACCGATATGCAATACTGGTAGGGTTAAGCTACTGGTGTTCGGGGTACCGGTATGCAGTTCCAGAATGGTACCCTACCGGTATGGTTTTCGACTCTGGACCAGTTTTGGTAGAATAGGTATAACTTTTGATCCAACCGTTGGATTGGGCTAAAATTTTGACACAATACAGAAGACATCCAGATATACAACTTTCATGCTTTGAAATTTTTCATATTCTAAGTAGACCATGGTCAAATGGAGTAAAACCAAGGAACTTCTTCCAAATGATATGGCAGCTGGTGCCTTTGTTCCCAAGCACCAATACCTCCTTGATTTCTTCACTTTTTAGCCTCCAAATCTTCTTGTATTGTGTGAATGCCTTCAACACACATCCATCATAGTTGCAAGGTCCTAAAATTAATGATTTAAGCTATAAAAATACGCATCATCGAAATTTTAGGATTATTCATAAAATCGGCTGACTCTAAGTACTTAGATGCAAAAGTTGAGTTAAAATGCATGTAGTGAGGCCTTCAAATATACAATATTTTGTTTTCATCAAATTTCGGTACTAAAATGGAGGTGAGAATCAAGCATAACCCGTGACAATACCTACGGTATATCAAGAACTCACAACCATGTCCTCACCCCAATCCAGTCAAACCGAGTCATTGTGCACTGAGAGGAGGAATGAAAGAGAGTTGGAATGACATAGCCAAGTGAAGGTCTCCCTTGGGTTGGCCAACTAAAACTCTAGCTATTCTTGACCAAAGGAAAGACAATGCATAATGTAAATAGATATAATGAAGAAATGAAATAAAGAACTTAACTAAATCAAGGAAACTTAAACTCAGAATAAAAATATGCAATACTCATCTTAAGAAAAGCTTCAAGTGAAAAAACTCATACAATAATGGTAGATTATAAGTTACACAACCAAACTTGCAATGAACTTGAAATAGCTAAGATTAAAGTGCAAGAAATAAAGATTACAAGATATTTAAAGCTAACTACAACTGAAATTGAGAAGAAAATACAAAAACATAAATTTCTATTACACTATTCATTTTCTTCATCCTTGGATTTTCTAAGCTTAGGTAGCCACCCTTTTAGAACTTGTGTAAAGCTGAATATATGGAGTGACATCCTTGCAATTTCGTCCATGGTGATCCCCCCAAGGTGTGTGCGGGCCTCCCCATCAATGGGAGGTGAGTTAATGGCTCTTGACATGCGAGAAAGAGCATAGCCTTCACCCTACATGGTTGCCCCCTTCTCTCCCATCCTCATAATGTGTTTGCCTTCAAAGTCTTCAAGCATGGTGTAGGTGGCATGTAGATGTATAAATAAAGTCAGGGGCAATTGGGAGAATTAATGGTGGGACCCCCAAGCAAGTGGAACATGATTTGCAGGCATTCTGGGCACTTCTGGGTAAGCGTACTGGTATGGACCAGTTTTTATAGAATTATCATTACTTTTTATCCAAATGTTTGATTGAGCTGAAATTTTGACACAATATAGAAGACATCTGGATCTATGAATTTCATGTTTTGTACTTTTTCAAATTCGAAGTGGATCATGGTAAAAATGGAGGAAAACAAAGGCTCTTCCATGGTGCCTTTATTACCAAACACCAATAACTCCTTGATTTCTTCACTTTTAAGCCTCCAAATCCTCATGTAATGTGTCCATGCCCTCACCACACATCCATACATAGTTGCAAGGTTATAAAATCCATCATTTAAGCTATAATTACCTGCAACATAAAAAATTCAACATTATTTATAATTTTGGTTAACTCTAAGTACTTATATGCAAAAGTTGAGTTAAAAAGCATGGAATGAGGCCATTAAAAATGCAATATTTTATGCTCATCACTATGCATAGTAAAAGAAAGAACAACCATAAAGTAGAGAAACATGGTAGTGAAATCAAGCTTAGGCTTGTATTAATGTAAATAAGGAGTTTGAACTACAAGAGAAAAGTCATTCGTACCCAAAATGTTGAGCTTAAAGGAATTAGGATGTGTAAACCCCCACATGTTACTATTAATAGAATGATAAAAGAATGTTTACTAATTTAATATATGTAATGGTGTAGGAATGAGCCATATAGGTTATAAAGGCTAATATAGTAAATATTAGTTAAAACTTAGTTGTAGTTTGCAAACATATGAAATCGTTGGCCATGGAACTTGTACTAACTATGTTTGATGTAGAAATGTATGTTTTATAAGTCTAGGTTGGTTTTGGAAAAGTTTGGAATGGATTGAAAATGAAAAACAGAAATAGGTAAAACTGGACAAACCGTACCAGTATTGTGTACCAGTACTGTATACCGGTACCCCAAGGTCCAGAGAATTTGTCGTACCGGTACTGTGTACCGATACTACCGAAAAAGATCTGACTTTTTAAAGTCGCGATTTGTGGTCCATTTTTCACCCTATAAATACATTAGGACTCCTCTTTTAGCCCCATTTCAGCGTGTCTAACCCTAGAAAACCTTAGAGAGGAAGAAAGGAAGAGGAAAACACAAGATCAAGAGTGATTCACACTTCCAGGAAGACCAAACCTTGATCTTCTTCACAAAACTAAGGAACCAATGTAGGGGTTTTCTTCCATTCTTGTTCATTGAGGTTAGGGTTTACTTATATGTATGTTTTGCCTCTAAATGTTATATATATATGATATGAAATCATACTCTCTTAGTTTTTTTGCAAATATCACATGTTTCGAACAAAGTTAGGGTTGAATACCCATGAGATCTCTTTTCTTGTTCTAAAACCCTAGTTTTGGAGAGTGATGGATTTTCTTCTTAAATTTTCCATTTATTATTGATTTCGATATCATAGTGCTTTATGTGGAGTAATAAAATGAGGTTGTTGTGATCTCTTGGATTTTCTGCAATGGGTTATTGAAAATTGCCATATGAGAAATTTGGAGATTTTGAGATATACTTGTAAATTGAGATAATTTGTGGATATTTACATCTCTTTTATGGTTTGTTATGACGGAGTTGAATTGTCTTAGAGAGATGCCGTGGAGTGTAGAGGTTAGTCTATTCCAGTGGGGGGTGAGATGGCTTCCTACACTTGTAGTGGGTTGTGTTTAGGAATGCAACCACTATTGTTCACTTAAGTTCGAATTAGAGATAGTATACTTTTCTTGGGAAGGATTCGTCAATGCCATTGGGATTGTACACACACTTTTCCAAAGTACTTGTGATTGTGATGGGTAGACTTGGTTTAATCGTTGGATAGATTCCTGAGAAGCGACCAACATACCTGAGATATAGATACATTTGAGAATATGAATTTACACGTGAGTTTATTGACGATGGTTTATTATGACTAATGATAAATAGTTTCTACAATAATTTGTTGGAAGTATGGGATTCCACGAGAACTCGTAGAAATGGTTTATCATTGGAAAAGGTTTATTTATGGGAACTTGGTTTTTACTGTTCATTTGATTTAATGTTACGATTTAAACTTAGGATCTGTTTAAATGTCCCTATTTTATTTCAATGCTATGTATGATAATTGTGAAAATGAGACCGACCTCTTTTATATGTTTCAAAATCATGTACGAGTTTGGGAGGAATGTTGCTACAGAGCTTAGTGCTCACCCCCTACAAATACTATCTTTTCAGATTATGGCATAGAGGAGAAGACCAGAGTTGACGAGCCGACCCATTGGGGAGCTCTATTAGATGGGGACGTGGATGCCGAGGTTGATGTATAGAGCTAGATGCTCTTATGTTTGACACTAGGACATTATTTTGGGGACAAATGAAAGTTAAAAATTTTGTATTCTGCTGCAAGTGTAAGTTCAATTATTTTGAGATGTAATTATCATAGTTTGGGCATATTCTTTTGGATGTTAAGGCCATGGCTTGGCCGATTCTTTTGAGATGTGGTTTTAGATGTTATGAATGATGAATGTTGTTTCTTTATGAAAGGATTTTATTAGTTGTTCTCATGATATTAATGGTTTTAGATTGTAATGCCTCCAAGATGGTTTTTTGGGGCGTTACAGGATGCAAATGTGAAAATAAACTACAAGAACCTTAGTTAAGCTTGATTAAAACTTGAATAAAAGAGATTATAGTACAAAAAGGAAAGATTACAAGTTAAATGGAGCTTACTACAATGAAAAAGGTGAAGGAAAGTGTAAAAACTCAACTTCTCTCTCTAAAACTTCATCTTCTACCTTGAAGATTCTCTCTCTAAAAGTCTTGTAATCTACAATTGTGGGAAGAAGCCCCCTATTTTCTTCCATCCATTCTCCCTTAGCATGAGTGACTAACATGGAATGATTGGAGAGAGGTTGTCCACCAAAACAAGCATATCCAGTCAAAACATGGTCCTCCTATGCTTTTTCATCCACCCTCTCTTTCTTTCTCTTTCTTCTCCACTCCCTTATGCTTCAAATTTGAGTTTTTTGGGGTTAGGAGATCATCATGGGGTGTTAAAAATTTTAGGTCATAGTTTAGAGGACAAATGGTGGGCCCCCGTGGTTGGTGGAGTTGTGTGAAGAAATGTCTAGGCTTTCTAGGCATGTTCTACTAGTAGGTCATGGGTAACCTAGTGGTAGGTATTTTCTAGTAGGCTTTCCTACTGGTAGGTTTTGTAGGGACTGAGGTAGAAGTTTTCCAGTGGCCTTTTCTTCCAGTAGGTCATGCATGGATTCTACCAGTAGCTCTTGCATGGCTTCTACCGATAGGTATTGCCTTGTCTTGAAATTTCCTTGGTTCCTTGACCTCCCGAGCCATCCTTTAGGAGGTCCCTTCTTCCCCATTGGCCTTGAGCACTTGATGGTATGCTTTATGCGGACTAACCAGCCCTTTAACTGCATTCCAACAAATCTTTATTAATTATCATTTTGAAACTATATCCCCAAATTTTCATCACAAAAAAGTTAAATTGGATGCAATAGAGATGCATAATATGAAATATTCTACACTCATCATACCCAAAACTTGAGTTTTGCTAGTACCTAGCAAACCTTATTTCCAAACTATACTACATATACAACAATTACATTCATGTTAAACAATTCACGATCAACAAGATATTCAAATCATATTGCAATTATGTAAATGAACTTGTCCATAATGAAACAAAAAGCAAGGTTCTTTCATTCATAAATGTGTAAGATTCAGTATAAGGAAGTCAAAACAAAATAGCATGTGCCCTAGGGATTTTTGTTATTAGGCTGAATACTCCTAAACCACTACCCTCCAATATATACAACCAAAAAAACAACAAAAACAAGATTAGAATCTCTCTACTCCTCCTTGGACTCACCCACCTCTATAACAGTTGAGCCAGTTGGGGCAGTCACCTAGAGGCTAACACTAGTCCCTGGAACTGATGATAAGAACTCTGGTGTGGTAGGAGGTGGTGGCATCTCTGGAGGAGGCTCTCCTGGGAAAGTCTTCTCAAAGATCCTGGTGACCATTAACTTCAACAACTGAATAGTCCCCTTAAAGTCATCTAACCTCCCCTCGATCGCACCAAGGCGCTGAGAGACCATTAGAGGTGGGACAGTAGTGGATGGTTTTATTGTAGGTGGTTCGACCCTAGATGGACTAACTCTTTCTTCTCTCTACGCAGACCTTCCTGTCATGGTTGTCCTCTTCACGCTACTCTACAGGCCTATCAGGTCGACCTTCGGTGGAAGTTTCACATCAGTGGGGATGCCCTTAACCTTGTTGTCGCTGTAATTTTTTGTGACAAGGTGGGCGTAAAGAAGGTTCGCCTTTGGCTTCTAAACCTACACGTAGTCCTTCATCACCTCCCAGACCATGAAAACAATATCCATCTGGGTGCTGGTGATGAAAGCATAGAGAAAGGCTAGTTTCTCCCCCCTTCGATGTCTTCTCTGTAACCCAAGGTAAAAGGTTGTAATGGAGAACTTTATTCATCACCCTATAGGAATGCTTGAGTGCATCAAATTCAATTTTCCCATTAAAGTGTGACTGGTCCTCATACATCGAACTCGCATACTCCTGGACTGATTTCCTACCTGGGGTGTTATAAGGAAAGACAATGGTGTTGGCAGCAGGTCTTTAATAATGCAATGCCTTGGCGATGACTGTCGGGGTGACCTCCATCACCTTCCTCCTCATATTAGCCTTTAACAGGCAAAAATCCTCATTCGTCACCCCAATCTTTGATAAAATTCTTGACAAATGGGAAGCACATTGCCTTCCATTGGCTAGAACCAAAAGTTAATGCCATGGCCCTAGATCACTCGGACCATGTCATTGTGTGGCCCGATGATGGGCTTGTCAACTTGTCACTTGCACATCACATTCTTGGCCTTAATACTCCTCATGCGAGGGTCACTCTTCCTTTTCTTCCTTTGTTCCCCACCACTGGGGCTTGTCTCCTCAGCCCTCTTATGAGACCAAGTTCCAATGGGAGGTGGTGAGCTAGGGCCTGTTTGCTTAGTACAGGCCATCATAATAAAAAATTCCTCTAGGTAAAAGAATGGAAACAACCAACCCAAAAGCAACTCAAAAAGGTCAAAAGATGGAGGTGAAGATTTACCCTTTCTAGCCATTGTTCCAAATTCCAAGCTTCGATTGAAAATAACGGCTTTTGATGGATTGGTGATGCTTCATGGAGAAAAGAGGGTTTGGGGGGGA
>JAHQCQ010019368.1:0-10502 GCA_023539305.1 Ilex asprella | reverse complement strand
GACATCAGCAACTCAACAAAATGACTAGCAGTTCTTAAAATAAACAAAACTTTAATTTACCTCTATGTAGAAGGAATCTGAGAACCCAGACATGACACGACAGACGCTCTGGAAATCTTCAGTGTCAGGGTTGTAGCATGCCATGAGGAAAGGACTGTACCTGCCGCATAACACATCTAATTGTAAGAGAAACACGAGGAAAGAACATGAAGACACTTGTTTCTTGCTTCAGAAGTATCTGAACCTGCACGTTATATGCTTGTAAAATGAGTATAGAAACTTAAACTTTTCTCGAAAACATGACAATTCTTGTGAAGCAACTTCATTTTCTGAAGAAATCCATTTTTTTTTTTTTTATCTAGACTAGCCTAAAAAACTGCAATATTCAGCCACAAAATGATGTTCACACCCAAATGGGAAATATTGATGACATTTATCTTTGAAACCGTCTTCTTAAAGTTAGTAGATAGAAGAGCAGAAAGGAAAGAAGAACCAAAGGATATTAGTTATTACCATCCTGCTTTTCTTCCATTTCCGTGCCAAGCACCAATGGGAACTAAATCCAGGGAATCATTCAATCCTTCCACATAATCGCGCTTAACCTGCAAAGAGAACAACATTCAATCAACTGTTATACTTATAAAGTTCAATATTCTCACGGTGATTTAAACATTCAATATTTTTTGGTCATAAGATGCACCTTTAACCAAGTATCAGAACGCTTTGATGGAGTATATCCAGCATCAACATCAAGTGATTTGACCATTATTCCTTCACACGAGGAACGAAATGCATCATCAAGAAAACAGCTCATCTTAGTCAATGTGGCCTCACTGGTCGAACAAGCATCATCTGTTTCCACCTAAAAGAGTAGGGTGAATTATTGACATCACTAACTGAAAACATTGATTACGAGAGAGAGGAGAATGAAAAGAAAGAATATCATTACAACTTAATAGTCTCTTACAACTTAGGATAAAAGATGCATAATAGAAATCCTTTATAGTAGGGCAAAACAAATAAAAGACCAAAAGACTAAACTAACCCTAATACTAAAATACTCTAACATCTCTCCTCAAACTCATGATATGGTGGCAGAAAAAATGAGGAGTTTGCCAAGAAGAAAACGAAAGCGCATAATTGTGTGGATTTCGTAAAAAAATTTACAAATTGCACAATAGAAGGAAGAAAAGGGAGAAAATAGTGCCCAACTAAAATAATAGTGCCTAGCTAAAGATGATGTTGCGCAAAATGACAGTCAATCTCAATATATTTTGTATGCTCATGAAACACCGAATCGTGGGCAATCTAAATTGCACTTGTGTTGTCACAATACATAGGAGTAGGAGCAGAGAATGAGATGTCAAGATCAACAAGTAATCATTGCAATCAGACGATCTTAGCTATGGTGGAAGCCATAGTACGATACTTGGCCTCAGCAGAAGAATGAGGAACCACAATTTAGTTTTTGTGCTTCCAAGCATAGTTATCAAATCGTGTATCGGAAGACGTATCGTTTTTTAAAAATAGTGTATCGTATCGTGTATCGTAAGATACGATGCAAATTTAAATAAATAATAATAAAATATATATACCTTTGAAAAAAAATCATACACTCATAAAAATATACCATTTCATTAATACTCCATAAATTATTCAAGTCACCAATATAATTTACTAATATTAAAAAAATAATGAAGGGTATTAAATTAAATTAATGGTACTTATATATGCTTAAAAATAAAAAATTATAATATAGTGGGAGAGTAAATGTAATTATTCATTCTTATAACAAAAACACACAATCTTTACTTTTTACTTAAAAGTAAAAAATTATAATATAGGGGGTATTAAATGTAAATTTACATTCTTATAACCCAAACATTAACCCACAGCCGTGAGTCGTGTGTGACCCACGACTGAACACAGAGAACGAAGAGAGAGAAGAGGCGAGGGCGATGGCCATGCCCATGCCCATGCCGGTGCCGGAGAAGAAGAAGAAAAAGAAGAAGAAGATACCTTGCGTGATCGCGACTCACAGCGATGAAGAGAGAGATTGTGAGACAGAGATGGCTGGTACTGGTGGTCGCAGCTCGCAGCGATGGTTGGTACCTGGTGGTCGCAGCTGACAGCAATGGCTGGTACCTGGTATTTTTTTGCTTTTGCTTGGATTTTTTTGCTGAGTTAGGGTTTGGTAGATTAAGAATTTTTGTCTTCATCTCTTGCCTTTTCTTTGACATTTTTTCTATTCTGAGGCTGGCTGTGAACGATTTGGTGTAATCTGAAAAAAAAAAAAAAAAAAAAAAACAGAGACTTCGTGTATCGTTTGTATCGTACCGATACGTATCGTGTCGTAAAAACGTATCGCGTATCGGATGATACGATGCAAAAACGATACATAACTACGATATGTATCGTTTCCTCTTCGTATAGTAACGTATCGTACGATACGTATCGCGTATCGTACGATACTAACAACTATGCTTCCAAGATATAAGTGAATCACCAAGAAGGAGACAAAAATTAGTGGTAGACTTGCAATCCATAGAGTCGCCAGCTCATTTAGCATTAGAGTAAGTCTTGAGTTCTAACAAAGAAAAAGAGAAAAATATTAGACTTTGGTGTAGGATACCTCGAAGATAATGAAGAATGTGGAAAATAGCAGACCAGTTAACAGTGGTAGTTGAGCTAACAAACTGCCTAACAATATAAATTGCATAAGAGGTGTCTAGGCGAGTAATTGTAAGATACACCAAAACTTCCAACAATAGTTCGGTATAGTGTAGCATCTGATAATGGAATGACATGATGAAGAGTAACGAACATTAGGATCTAAGGGTGTCTCAATTGGCCTAGTGTCTGATAAGCGGACTTGTTGTATAATATTAGAGGCATACTTGGATTGAGATAGGAGGATAACCCTTCAAAGAAGATGCGACCTCAATACCTAAGAAATATCGAAGTTAACCTAAACCCTTCATTTCAAAATGGTTTTGTAACTGGGTATCCAACAACAAAATGTCCGCACAGTCATCACCGCAATGATCATATCATCAACATAAAATAAAACTACAATAGAACCAATGGGAGTGGAACGTAAAAAGAGAGTAGAGTTATGGTTATTGGCACAAAAACCTAAGTAACAGATGACAGAAGACAATTTGAAAAACCATACTCCAAGGGCCTGTTTAAGACCATATAATGCCTAGTGCAATCTGCACACCTCACCAAGATTATGAGGCAACCCAACAAGAGGAGTCATAAAGACCTCTCCAGTTAAATCTCCATTGAGAAAGATATTTTTAAGATCCATATGAGAAAGACTACATTGATGAATAGAAGTCCCAACCAGCACTGTGCTAACAGTGATCATTTTAGCAATAGAAACGAATATATCTTCATAGTCAATGCCATATTCTTGAGCAAATCCGTTGGTTACTAATCGGGTCATGTATCGTTCCACAAAATCATCAAAATTGGTTTTGATTTTATACACCCAGTTACAACTAACTGTGCGTTTGCTGGAGAGCAATGACACCAACTCCCAACTTCCTAATCTTTAGTCTATTTTCAAAAGGGATCAAGAACAACCTCCTTATAGGAGGTAGGTTCAGAGAGAGAGAGAGAGTGAATAGAAGCTAAAGTAAGAACAAAAATTAAGAGAATAACAAGAGTTCAAGAAACCAAACCGGTCTGGACACTTACAAGGTTGCTAAAGACAGTAAGAGACACGATCCACATTAACAAAACCTGATTGAGTAATAGTAGACTGAGAGGGAGGCACCACATCTGTAGAAGAGACAATTGGAGTCCTGTAAATATAAATATGTACAATACGAGGACGACTAACGGGTAAATTAAAAGAGGAAGGCACATCAGATACAATCATAGCACCCACATAAGACTCAGAAGGAACATCGGCTGGAAATAGATCAATGTAAATGAAATCAGATTTTTTTTAAGTGTGAAGAACGAGATGGAATAGAAAAGAAGAGAATATGCTGCATGACAATATGACGAGAGACATAGAGTTGGTGTTATAGGATTATAGCAAGAATACCCTTTTTACCCTCACCATAACCAATAAAAACACATAAAACTGAATGAAAAGAAAGCTTAATACGAAGAGCACTAGGGAGGAAAATAAAACAAGAACATCCAAATACACGTAAAGAGAAATAATCAGGTGGCTAACCTACGACACAATTTTTTAAAGGGAAAGACTTCAAAAGTAAGGATAGTGGGAATGCAGTTAATCAGATGAACTGCGTCTCCCCAAAAAGAACTTGGAAAATTGGTAGACAATAAGACAGAGCGTGTTGTCTCCATAATGTGTCAATGTTTACTAAACACTCTACAACACCGTTTTGTTCAGGTGTGTCAGTATAAGAAGATTGACAAACAGTGTCATCAAATTTTAACAGATCATGAAAGAAATTAAATGAATATTCTCTTCCTTGATCACATCGAAATCATTTAATAGTAGAAGATTATTGAGTACGAATCATGACATGAAAAAAAGTGAATCTGGAGAAGAATTATGAGCAATGTTTCGTTAGGTATACCTAGGAGTACCAGGTATAATTATCAATGAAAGAGACATAATATCTAAACCCTCCTTTTGTGGGAATAGGAGTAAGTCATCATACATCAGAGTGAACTTTATCAAAAGATGCAAGAGAACTAGTAAAACTATTATGAAAGGTCATCACATCAGCGTAATGCCGTAAACTTAGCTAACTTGCATAACTTGTAATTGGAAATGTCATGACACTGTAAACTCCCCAAACTACTTGTAGAGACTAAAAAATTTAAACGAGATTGGAAACAACCAAGATGAGAATGCCACAAATAAAAACTAGAGGATTGTGAACTCCAACACAAAGAAGACAAATCAAGAGTAGAAGCATCAAAATTTGGAATATGTAACTCGTCCAACACATAAACCCTCCCTTTCTACTGCCAATCATAGTCAGCTTCTTAGAACATGGATTCTACACAACACAACAAGAAGAAAAGTGTAACAAATAACTGACAAATTGAAATCAAATTTAATGTAAGTTGTGGAATATAATAAATAGAAGTATTAGATGAGGAGAAATAATAGATCCCACACTAGCGAAGGACATTTGAGCACCATCGGATGCAAACATAGATACAAATGGAGGAGAAAAGATAGAAGCAAATAAAGAAGAATTAGTTGTCATGTGATGTGTAGCACCACAGTAAAAAAACCTAGGCAGTTTGAGATAGACTTGAAGGACTCGAAATGAATAAACATATGGAGGGAGAGATTGACAGAGCATTATACTTATGAGATGAGATAAGCTTCTGCAACTTATCATTAATCATAGTTAATTTCACACTGATGTCTTGGAGAGAGTCAGATTTTGACTTGCCCAAATATGTGCAAATTCAACTAACCCATATCCAAATTACAAAAGCCCAAATCCTTATACGTGTGCTAGCAATGAGCAAAATCCAAGACCAGATCCAAAAAATTATCAAACAAGAAGAGTAACATTTCAGTAGCCAAATGCAGCCCAAAATAAACAAGCTGGAGCAAGAGCAACCCAACAACCCAAAAGCAGGGCCAGTAGAAGAATTCAGTTCCAGTAGAAGAACGGTGTTGTGCTTCAAGAGCAACAACAAATAGCTAACCAGCAAAGCATACCAGCAAATAACAAACCAAGAAACCCAACAAAGCAAGAACAACAACAGCCCAACAATGTCTCAAACAAGGCAACACAGCCCAGCCCAACAGCCCAGTAGGTTCTAAAGCAAAGTAACCCAAAAGCCCTGCATAAACAAGCCCATGTCAAAAACCCATTCCTAGCCAACAATTTCCACGTTCAGCAAACCATTTAACAGCAAACCACAAGAGTTGATGCAGTCATAGTGCAAGCCAGCAAGCCAGACGAAGAAGAATCAGCAAAAGAGCAAATCAGTAACCAAATCAACCAAGAAAAAACAATATCCAGCAACCAGATGCAGATCCGGACGACACAGTGCCTGAAACTAAAAGCCGACAGTGAGAAAATTTCAATTTGTCGGCACAAATCCGTTCAAGGGGCTTCAACAACTTCAATCAAGCACCAATAACTGTAAATCACATCTCTTAGGAGAGATTAGAGGCAGAAAACTTGAGAAAGTTTAGCCAAAACTGCAGACCTAAGATTTTTGTCCCTATTTTCCGAAAAAACTTCAAAAAATAAAACTCCAACCGAATGACCACAAAATCAAAAAACAATTATCTGTTCAGCGACACAATATTCTCTAATTTGGGCAACACAGAATTTCTATAATTTAGATTGAAATTCGCTCTGATAGCATGAAAACATTGATTACGAGGGAGAAGCGAATGAAAAGAGAGAATACATTACAGCTTAATAGTCTGTTACAACTTAAGATAAAAGATGCATAATAACAAGCCTTTATAGTAGGGCAAAACAAATAAAGGATAAAAGGACTAAACTTCCCCAAATACTGAAATACTTTAACACTAACAACACAGTGATCAGCATTAGAATATGCAAATAGCAGAGCACTTACTGTTATTTCCCTTGCATACTCGAAATAACCCAACTTCTCATCACCAAACAAATCCTTCAGATCTGAGATTTTCAGGCACACAAGACAGAAGGAATTCAAGGTCAGGGGTAATAATTTTTGCACATAAAAGGAATTTCCCAGAGGAATGGAAAAATACTTCCTATCGGCAGAGAGGGATATGCATACATTTTCGTCTTTGGCGGAAAGGAAAACCCAACAACCTGTAATCAAGAATTTTGTTACGGTTCTTGAACTTTTTTCAGATTATTTGCAAATCATTCAGTGCACATACTCCTTGGCTAACAAAATATAAACCTAGAAAAGAAAAGGTGATAAAAAGGAAGCAAGACACGGCCTCCTTGAAAACCAAGTTTTTTTGGCAAGTATGATTGATCACATGGTACAGGCATACCAATGGTGAACCACAAAAAGAAAGCACCCCAAAAAACATTAAAATACGGTTGGTAAACTCTTGACCAAGAATGTTGATCAAGACTACTGCCAACTAAGCATAACTTTAACCTATGCAAGAAGCATGATGGGAAAAGACCATATGTTGGACATGCTTATTTGAGACCATCAACTGGCAGAAACTAAAGTGACAATGATGAAAAACACATGAAAAACTTATTCCAGCAGTCCCATTAAACATCGTTACACCAACTTATTTAGACAGATGTTTGTTTGTCATCACATTTAGTAAAAACATCACACGCGGGTCATACTTCTAATAAGAAGATTGGTTACTGACTTACTGTATGCTTGGGTTACACAAATATAGTTACATCTGCATAACACTTGTCCAGTCCCTTATTAAGAAAACATTAGTTCAGTTGCTGGTTTTTCCCCCATGATCTTACAACATAGTACCACCAGCAAATTATTTTGGCATGATAACAACTTAAAAGATCTTTGCCACTTTTTTTAAGTAAAATAGGGTGCTGTGCATGCGTGTGTATATGTATATGTGTGCGTGAGTGTGTGTGTGTGTGTGTGTGAGAGAGAGAGAGAGAGAGAGAGGCAAAACAACGTTTGTCCTCTTGCAGCCAATGTCAACCACAGCCTTGCTGCCAGTGAGTACTTCCTCATGTGCCCGCCTCTCTCCTCTTCTTCTGGTTTATCCTTCTTGCTTTCCCCCCTTTTTCGTGTTCAAGGATTATCTACTGTTTCTTTCCCTATTGCATGAAATGTATAATGGTTTTCTCTTGATACAAATTCCTCACATTGTTCATGCATCTAATGCTTTGGTAGAAAAATGCTTGTGCTGGTACTTGGGTTTTGTGCAAAGTTCATGTTTTCGAGTTGTGGAACTAACCTTATGCTAATTTTGGTTTGCTGTTGGCTAGTATATGTTTGGGAGCTCTTGTAACTATAGGGTCTACTGTCCATTCTTCTTTTTAAATGTTCATATGTGAATGTGAAAAGGTATTTTTAAAAACTGTATCATATTAGAACTCTACCAGAAAGCACAAAAGGCCCCTTTATTCTTGCATCTGATTTTCTTTTTTGAATGTTGATGTTTTTTTTTGGTGGGGGAAAGGGTGGGGGGGATTTGGACAAGAATTGTGCTAGTGCGATTTTGTATGAATTTCATGTTGCTTGCTTGTTGCTATGAAAAAAGGATTTTGGTTTAATGTGATGAAATGGAAGGTCTGATGTCCATTATTTCCTCCTGCTGCCTTTTTCTTTCCACTTCTCTTTCTTTCCTCTTTCTTGTTTTTTGGGCATCTCTTGTTTTAAGTGCTAAATAACTATAAAAAAAATGGGACATATTATACAGCACACTACTATATAATGTATTCCAATAAGAGGTTCAAGATGATTACTGCTTTCCGTTCGCAAACATGATATCAAAGACAAAGATACATATGTCAACCTGCATGGAGAAAAGATATCAGGAAAAGTCCAGAAAATCAAGCAAGGAGGGAAGAGCAAACAAATATGAAAACAACCAATTGGAAAAATTCCCATTACAGTAAGAGGTAACAGAAACCACATTACAAAGTTAGAAAGGCATGGTGTTTGAAAGGAACTAACAGACATGAAGTAACTGAGGCTTACAATCGAGCTGAATCCAAGTCCCATGTTTTGTCTTTCTAAAAGAAGTCCACGACTTGTTACACGGATCTCACCTATTAAGCAGACAGAAGGAACCAAAAAAAAATCGAACTCCAGCCTCCCGTAACAATTTTAAAATTTACTTGAAAACTCAGTAGTTATCCAGGACCCAGAGGAAAGGTATAAGAGCCACTCAAAACACCAATCATTTCACTTCACGATCAACATCTGAGGGTGATAAATCTATGTATTTTCAATCTTCTGAATTGACTACCAGTTCTCCTGATATTGTGAGATCCTAAAAAATCTCAACTTATCCTTCCCATACGAAGAATCAAGTCTGGATTTATGAGCCTAATATGGCAATTTCACACACAGCATCTATTAAGGCTATTTATCAACAAACAGTGAGACACAGGCTCAAAAGCAAAACAGATTCAAACTATCTTCGGCATGTATGAATCATGAGCTTGGAAGCCGATCTTGCAAGCATGTTTTTCTATTCAAAGATGTTTTCCTTGACAAAAAAAATTGTGTATTTCACATTGGGAAATGACTGGAACCCTAATCAGGCAGGAGACTGGTTTTGGCAAACCCCTTCAACTGTGAGAATGCTAGATTTGATCTGATGCAAGCCATAGAATAAATAAGATATCCAATAATACTTTTATCTGCCTTTCCACCTCTAGCACTTCTACAATTATTCTTTTCTATCAGTAGGAGTGGATCAATGGATTTTCTTGCTTCTCTCACAGCCAACATTATTAGCCCAAGTTATTCCTGCCTCGTAAAAAATTTGTAGAACTTTGATTTTTTCAGAATTGGAGTCAATGGAACATGTATGACAGCAGAGATTTACTCTCTTTTAAATTATGCAAACTTGAGCACACCATTAAAACACTTGGTTCACTTGTGGTGATATTAACAAAACATCCATCTTGACATCCATAGCATTTCAGAGAGGGTATAGCTCAGGTGTAATCAAATAGGGAGATTGGGTCACCCAAGACTCCAATCTCTAGAAGAAAGAGGCATAAATATGTTCATTTTTTAGGCCACCTCGATGTTCTAATCAAGGTGCACAATATCTCAAAGAAGGAGCTGTTCATAAGCTGTTTAAGAACTTCATACGCTAACACCACCCCTTTCCTTTAGCTATAATGGCATACTTTTACCATTTTACTACTACAATTTATTAAATACATTATAAAGAACTTTGATTAGAATTTCTTTTATTTGCTCATTTAAAATAAATTTTTGACAAGTCTACTTGATCTTGCATATGCATTTCTTCAAGGAAATTCCGTCCCTCTTAGAGCACTGATTTTTTTTTCCGCACCAGTTGAGTTTGTTTTTGTAAATTTTTCCAACTAAAAATCTCATTCTTTCTAATGTTATTTCCTAGAAGTAAAGTCCACAAAAATATACAAGAATAAATAAATATCATGAACTAGGAGGACTACTTGACAGGCCCAAAATAACCAACTCTCCTCTAATTCAGCATAACACAGTTGTTTGTATTTTCAAAAGGTTACTAGAAACTATCCAGAGGCAAAAATGCGCAAATATCTTCTTTTTTTTGAACCAAAAATGTGCATATATTGAAAGAATATAGCCATCCGGGATTGACAAAGAGATGACTTTACTACGAGCTGAAGGGCAAAGACAAATTCACATAGCTGAAACCAAGTAGTTGAGATTAAGGTTCGGTGAGTTGAGCTGATCTAAGATACGTTGAAATCGGACTAAATGCATTACACGTGAAACAGAAAACAAAATAAAGCTTGATATCAGACCTTTATGGTGTCTACTGCAATTGAGGAATCTTTACTTCCTCTCTCTCGCGTAGATAATTCTTGGAAAGACATAAGCTTGCAGTCGTTCTTCCTATC
>JAHQCQ010019367.1:0-10506 GCA_023539305.1 Ilex asprella | reverse complement strand
CATTGGAGTGACCTCTTGGGTTTGCCAACATTTGTTTTCTCATTACATTCTGATGAGTGAGTTTTATACCTACGAATTGTGTACTTTCGGCTTGATGAAATTGCAAGTTTTCAATTATTTTATGTTCATTTTTATTTTTTTTGTGTGTTTTGATGTTATTTGGTAGGAATCATCATTTGGAAGCAAACAAGATAATTTGGAAGGAAACAAGGTCGATTTGGAAGGATTAGCTCCCTAGTTTCCCAAAGTTTTGACACAGTGCCTCTGTTTTTCCAATTTCTGAACGTGATCCACTTCGAATCTGAAAAAGTGAAAAACATGAAAGTTGTAGATCTGGATGTCTTTTGTATTTTGTCAAACTTTCAGCTCAATCGGACGGTGGGATGAAGATTTATGATAATTCTATGAAAACCGGTCTGGAGCATAAATAAAGAGAGCAGCGCTGTTCCAGCGCAGAATCAGCGCCCCTGCGACCACGTACTGTCCATGTAGCGCTGTTTCAGCGCCATTTCAGCGCAGCTGCGCGTGTGCTAGTCCGGGACGCGAAATTATGACTTGTTTTGACCCGAAATTGGACTCCAAGGCCTCATATATGCTAGGGCTTGTCTGGGATAAAGAGATTCTGACTTTTGGGGGCTGAAAACATAGAGAAAACACCAAGGAATTGGAAGAAAATTGAAGACAAGAATCAAGGAATCGACACCAAGAAGATTGGACTTGAAGGCTAGAGAAGGATTGAAGATTGCACCTAAGTTTTCATTCCTTTTCTCTTACTTTTAATTCTTGTTTTTCTGAGATGTTGTTTAATTTGAGAAGGATGTTTTTCAATTACATTATGAACTAAATTTCTATTAAGATTGCAACTGAACCTAATGTTTAGTTAAATTGCTCTACTCTCGTTTCTAGTTCTTGTTGATCATACATGAGTTGTTTGTCATATTTTGTGCTTAATGTATGATTGTGTGGTCAACAATTAATTTGATTCTCTAGATGAAATTGGGAGATGAATTCTAGGGATAGATCTGAATATGATGACATACGTCTAGTTTATTCTCCTTAGGGTTGAATAGCTTGGTTTGTGTATAGGATAGGAATATACCTATACGCCGTGTGTAACTTTTATGAGAGTTTGAACTTAATGAATCTATTCCAACTTATTTTGCATAGGAATATAGCAATTTAATTGGGAGAGATATGCTTATCTAACTATCGGAAGAGGTTTGATAAATAATTTTGAAGTCTCAGTTAACACCTTATTTTGATCAATTTACTAGAAGGAGAGTAGAAAGATTTATACGAAGCATTAGGGGAAGTTGTAATCTTAATTTATTTTATCCGAGAAAGTCAAACCTTGATTATTAAGTTTAGCTTTAGTTTTAAATTAGTGAATTCATAGTTCAATTTCAATTGTTTAAATAAAATTGGATTGATACAAAGTTAGTACTTGAAATTTATTAGCAATAGTTCTCCATGGGAACGATACTCTACTTATCACTTTATTACTTGTTGATCGTGTATACTTGCACGTAAATTGTCAATACCAAATTCGGACAACACATTCTCATTGATACACACTTCACCAAACAACTTTCAATCACAAAGAATTTTACACTTTCATTTTCACCAATTCACATTCACATCAGTTTACTTCCTTTCCCGTGGAATCGACCTTGGAATACCACCAAGTAAAATACGACCCATGAAAATCTCCTTGCTATTGGGGAGCATTTTGGTGCATATACAACTCATATTTACATCATCCCATTTCATTTCCTCCTTGCCCTTTCTTTTGACACCATCCCAAGAGAGAGATATCTTTCCCTTCGTCCATACATTGCATAGTCTAAGGGATAGCAATTATGGGTTAATGGAGGCAAGATGAAAATCATCAATCATTTTTGTTGGTTCAATGGTGCATCACATTGCATATGCACGAAGACATTGCATCACATGGGTGTGTGTGCATGGTGGCCGTCAACACCACACTTGCTGATTGATGGATGACTTGGAATAGTTGGGTCGAAGGCCTAGCTGAGCTGTATGTTTGCATGGTAAATTAGGCCGGGGTAGCAAGAAGGAGCTAGAAGATCACTCGGGTGCAAGGCCCGAAAATTAGGGTACGCAATCGCTTAGTTCGATCTATAAAGTGTGTAGGTGTACACAGAACCTTTGGTGGAAGTCCAAAAATTTCATGTAGGTTGGGTGACATTTGGTGTAAGTCCATGAATATCCATCCCAACAAAGACCCTAGATTGTTAATCGTCATTTGATGTGTAACATAGATGACAAACTCATACACATTGACACTTGAATATGTTGAGGAGCCGGAAAGGGCTCGAGTTGGGTTGCATAGTGAGTCTCATCTCATCTCATTCCTTGACGTATCGTAATAAATTCTATCATTGTGTGGCACATTCTTGATTGGAATGGTTGTAAATGGTTATGTGTTGCATGTGAACATTGCATATGCATCTAGGGGGAGTAACCTCTGTAGGGGATACTCTATTAAGCGTGGCTCACCCTATACGAAAAAATATTTCAGGTGTAGAATCTATACCGGCAAAGGGCTCCCATTTCAAGCCTCAAGGATGTAGGGGCCGACTTGTGGCCTTATTTTGAGATTTTATAAAACAATTGAGAACACTGGGTTTTTTTTGGCATGTAAATTTTTTCAAATGATTAGAATTTATATTAACTATGTTTGAGATTCAAAAATATGTTGTATAAGTTTTGGATGATTTGGAGAAGGTTTGGAATGGATTTGGAATTGAAAACAGGTGAAATACGCAAATCTGGGCAGAGAGTATCGGTATTGTGTATCGTTACGCTGCTGTCTAGAAGGTAGACAGTACCGGTATAGTTTAACTGTACTAGTATGCCCAACTCCAGTGGGCAAACTGTACCGGTAGGCAGTACCAGTAAACTTTTCAAAAATCTCAAATTTTAAATGTGCATTGCCATGCTTTTGGCCTATGTTTTCCTCCCATCCAATGATGCAAATGAGCCATAATGAAGTATAAATCATGATCTATTGGACCTTGGTTGTATCCAATGTATAATTGAACCCGTATTACATTGTAGGTTATAATCCCAATTAAGGGGATGTTATCACGTGGTGTCGGGTTATGCGGCATTCACGAGTATTTCTGCGGGTTGATTGGTTATCAACGGACCCCAGAATTTTGGGGTGTCACATATATATCTCCTCCAGGCAGAAAACCAATCAGTTCAGTCTCCCTCGCAAAGCCAGAATTTGAAAAAATCGAGATTCACAAAAGAAATAACTCTCAAATCTGCAGTATTCAACCGTTTTTCCTCAAATATTCTCCGATTATTCACTTACCCATAACATTTTGAAAATATCTACCAATTGAAATCCATTGAAATGAAGTATTTGAAGAGAAATCAAGGAAAACATGGATTCACGACGACGAACAAGTGGGTCTTCAAGTTGAGCACGAAGGGATCAATCTCCACCACCTCAAACACCTCCACAACAACCTGGACCGGGGTATATCTTTAATGAGGTGATGTTTGAGAATTTTGAATAACATGCCTGGTATGATGATAATTTTATGATTAAAACTATTATTTTTAAAAGGCCAGTTATGCTTGAAGATTTTGAGAACATAGGAGTAAGACAAATTCTTGATACAAGAGGATGGTTACATTATGTTAGATTATATGTTCCTGCTTATGACTTCTTAGTTTGGAAATTTTATAGCAATGCTCAGATAATTGGAGAAAGGCAATTACGTGTGGTCATACGAGGTATTATTTTTTAAGTTACACCAACTACTATAGCAGAGTTCTTTTAACCCATGCAGAGACCAGAAAACCCGTAATTTCCTTTCACCCAATTACTTGATTTAAATGTTATAGGAAGAGAAGTGAGGAAAAACCCAGAATTTGCTTGGGGTAGACCAAATAAATACATAAAGCAAGCAAACCTGACTAAAAAATACCGCATTCTGAATTTGAAAACAGTATACAATTTGCTACCCCAAGTCAAAATCAAATTTATGCTGAGCAGGCTTATTTCTTATATGCATTTGGGATGAGACGCACAATTGACCTGTAGAACTTAATCATGGATCAAATGATACTTGTTGTGGATAGAAAGAAACCATCACTCCCATATCCTATGTTAGTTTCTTAGCTATGCGGGAATGAAGGCGTGATCATTAATCCGATACAGATGACATTGGATCATTTTGGAGCATAAGATAAAACTTCATTGAAAAAAAGTCATGGAGGACAACCGGAAGACTTACCTGAAGCACCACCTGCACCTCAAGAGGAGCCATTTAAGGTACCTGAAGAATTCATCCCACAAGAACAATCTCCACCACAAGAAGATCAGCCATACATACCAATGGACAACAGAACTGATAGACAAATCTTAGTAGGGTTGGAGACTAATGCCACTCAGATCAATCAGCGTATGGATGAATATGAACAGAATCAAGCGGAGCTTTAGAAGTTATTTAGAGATCATTTTGGAGAAGGATGTTCTACTTCTTAAACAAACTGGTAATTCTACAAATTAATTTGCTATCTTTCACTCATATTTTTAACCATGCACTTTTATTTTATGCACTTGAACTTTAATTTATGTCTTGCACTTATATGTTTTAAACTTATTTGTCTTATACTTATGTACGTTTTGAACCTGTTTGTTTTGAATTTATATGTGGTTAAGTTTTTGGTTATGAAACTAATGTTTAAAAGGTAGGAAGTCTATGTCATATAATTTACAGTTTTATATTCTTATGCTTTGTGAAAAATAACCTTAATTTGATTACGTGGGATTTTCATATTTTAGTTGTATATTATCTTAATATTTTTGTTTACATTTAATCTAATAAAGCACAAAAAGATTTCTTTATTTCAGAAACCTAGTGAAATATTACACTCATTGCATATATATAGTGGAGATGTATACCCAATTGAATAATTGAGCCAATCTTTCTTGGAGAGATATTCTACATCTACTCTAGTAAACATATTCGATTCTACGATAAACTTTCTTTGAATAATCTCATTAATTTTGTCTTGATTAGCACTTGTGAGATTATATTATTAGCATTGTCTTTAAAATTACTTTATAAGAATTATATAGAAGTATGATTTCTGGAAAATGATCTTAGGCCATTTTTAATTAACTTTGAGCTTCGACCATTTCTTTTACAAAATTATATTCTTAGTCAGCCATGATTGAGCTTGAAAGAGTATAAATTCGTTTCATGATACCCAAAAAAATACTCAAGCCATATGAAAATATATTAAACTTACCTTTGCTACTTAATTTTCTTGCACCCTCTTCTAAATCAGCAGGATACAGAAAAACAAAGGAAGAAGAAAAAGAAGAAAAGGGTATTGTCTATTGATTCGCACAAAATATTGCATATTTACGTGTGCTAACCATCCGTAAATTAACTATTTTTATGATGCTAATGAGGGAAATTATATATGTCGAGTTATTATTGATGATATTCTGTATTCACAGTTAAAAGGTGTTAAACAAGACCCTCTTTAGCATTTCAACAATAATGGACAAATAAGGGGGGTGAAAGAATGAGATTTGGATAGCTTAATGGTGGCGGATGCAGCAGAAACAGTAAAAACAACAAATCTATACCAATACACAAAGGCTACTGGAGTTCGAGGTACCGATACGGTTTGTCAATTTCTTCCCCAGAATCTCTGCAACAGGAGCTCTGTCACTTTGTGGACCCCACCATCAACTCTCCCCTACTCCCCTGACACGCCCACAACACTATTCACCTTGTTCACACCATGGATTGGATGTTTTGAAGCCTGGCTCATCAATGAAGAGAGAGAGAGAGAGAGGAAGCAGCTGGGTGTGCAGACAAGCTCTGCACACCCTGTTCAGGCCATTCTCTCTGCAACCCCTGGATGGAAAAGACACCCTAGGCCACCCTAGAGCTAGGGAGGGACGTTTTGGAGCCAAGAGAACCAAGGAGTTCATTATTATTGCAGAGATTAGAGATATAGAGAGAAGAGCTCCTGGGTAGAAGACGATGAACAGTGTTCTTAGAGAGATAAATTAATTTTTCTGCATTTTCTTCATTACTTGTCGTGTAATCTATTGTAAGGATCCTTAGAACTTCATTGAATGTCATTAATGTTGATTTCCTTCATGTTTCTTGTTGGTTTAATGTGCATTTAAAGACTTACCATTAATGTTCCTAGTATTTCATTTTATTAGCAGTAAAATGGATTTAAAATGCTTTCACTCTTAGTCTTTAATTCCTTGCACTAGTTACTCTAAGTCTTCATAGTTCTTCATGCACTTTCATTACATTTTTCATTTCATTTCAAGCATGAGTAGCTAAATCATTAGGTTGGCAAATCCAAAGGGAAACCTCCATTAGGGTATACCACTCCAACTCATTCTCCTCCCTCTCTTATGAGTCTAATGGTTCGGTTTGACGGGGTTGAGAATGGATATGTTGGTGAGCCTTTGATATTATGTAGGCCTAGCCACGGTTTATGCTTAGATACTCACCAATCATATCCCTAGCTTCCCCCGAATCAATCGTTCATTCATGCTCTATCGAAGGAGAATTTTGAGTTAAGATGGTATCCCCATTGGAGTGACCTCTTGGGTTTGCCAACATTTGTTTTCTCTTTACATTCTCATTGATATATACTCCACCAAACAACTTTCAACCACAAAGATTTTTACACTTTCATTTTCATCAAGTCACTTTCACATTGGTTTACTTCCTTCCTCGTGGAATCGACCTTGGAATACCTCCAAGTAAAACATGACCCACGAAAGTCTCCTTGCGATTGGGGTGCATTTTTGTGCATTTACATCATCCCATTTTCCTTCCTCCTTGCCCTTTCTTTTGACACTATCCCAAGGGAGAGAAATCCTCCCCTTCACTCATACATTGCACAGTCTAAGGGATAGTATTTAGGGGTTAACGGAGGTGAGGTTTTACAAACAATCATCTATTCAAAAGAAAAAAAAACCCATGAAAAGAATTTACAAAGAAAAAAAAACAAAAAAGCCAAGAAAGTGAAAAATGGAAAGGATAAACATATAAAGCCTTAAGAAAGTGGTGTGCCACAATATAAATGGTAGCTCTAGAATCCTACCGACTTCATTTCTTAAACCCTAAACCAATGACCACATTATAATCCAAAGAAGTCCTTTTTGATTCTAGAAATCTTGTATATGTATTAATCCTATACATCCATAAAGAGAGTATGTTAATAATATGTCTGATATAGTGTTGATATCCTATCATGAGATTATGTCAAAATTCAATTTTATTCAAATATCCATTCTTCAAATATACTACATGTGATATTATTTGTTTTGTTAACATTATTCTAAAATCACATCTAGCTATAACAAGAATAGTCACTATAATGTATATGTATTCTTTGTTGAGTGTATTTCAGGAAATGATTGACATCAAGGCTACCATGAAAGCGGGTAATATTTCTCAAGTGATTTTTGAAAAAAAAAATCACACACACACACAAGTTTTTATAATATATGGATAATGTTACAACTAACGTGTATTACACTTGTAGTGAAAAAAAAAAAGGAAGTATTGTAGCAATGCATAGGAATATTGATTTAATTTTAATTGTGAAAAGTATAAGATATAAATTCCTAACTATTGAAGTTTGCAGGTAGCTTCACTAAAAACCTTTACGAGACAAATCTTGTCCACTAGGGATCACCGAGGGGTTTAACGGCTTGTTGTATATACTAAATGCAATTGTGAGAAAATCTACGAAAATGATTTTACCTCTATTTATATTTTATTTTGTAAAATAGTTTTTATAATTTATGTTTACTAGGGGCTAGTAAAGTTTAAGTTGGGGAGTGTGATTATCTCAATTAGTAAATAAATTAGAATTATTAAATAAATCCAATTGATAAGATAAAATAACTAAAAATTATCAATTAGGGTCAATTAGGGTTTGTGCGTAAATTAAAGTTTTAAATACTTTTGTTCAAAATTTCAGGGTTTAATGCAGAATTACCATAGAATACAAGGAATGATATGTCAAAGCTTGAAACAACAAAGGAGCAAAGTGTAATAGAAACAAAGCAAGAGCCAACACACGACACATGGAACATCTTGTAAGACACTACCGTCAGGACGATGGTCCTTAGCTGTTGGGCTTTATCCTCCACCTCCTGCTTTCCTTTTGCCTATATATAAGGGTTCTCTCCTTCTTTATTTGGACGGCCGGGCATAGAGGGAGCTCAAGAGAGAACTCCAAAGAGAGAAAAGAAAGAGAAAAAGATAAAGTCAGATGCAAATCCAGTCCGTCACACACTCTCTGTACGTATACATTTTAGTTTAATCTTCCTATTCGGATAGTTAAATTGTTTTAATTTATTGTTGTAATGAAATCAGATGCTAATCCGGTCTGTCACACACTCCACCTTTTTGTCTTAATTTATTGTTGTAATGAAACCTACCCGCACTCCTTGCTTGTCTGTAGCAATGGAGTGTGAGTAGTTACTTACACCCTTCAGTGGCTAAGTTTATTTACATGTTCTTTATTTCACCATTGTTATGTTAATTTTTAAATTTCAAGCTTTTTAGTTGGGTATTAAATGCACTTATTTTTCTAGTATCACTTCTCTTCCCCTTACTGCAAGTTTAAATTCCATTTCAATACCATGTCTCTTTACATATTGTATGACTTTCCTTTTAGCATGAGTAGCTAGATTTTTAGTTGGCTAATTCAAGGGAGACCTCCTCTTGGGTTTTTCATTTCAACTTATTTTCTTTCCTCCTCTTGGTGTACAGTGGTTCGGTTTGACTGGGTAGAGAGTGGATGAGATCGTGAGTCTTAGATATTCCATAGACTTGTCACAGTTTATGCTTGAATCCTCACCATCTCGTCACTAGCTTTCACGAATCAATCGTTCATCTATGCACCAAGGAGGAAGGTTTCGAGTTGAGTTAGGATTCCCATTGGAAAGATCTTTTTGGATTAGCCAACACTTGTTTTTATTATATTTTCATTTACAAACTTTGCTCACCAAAACACATTGATTCAAACTTTTTAGTGTGTCTGAATTATATTATATTATACACTCAAGTGTAAGTGGTCCAATTGTAGTTTTCTCGATTTTAAGTCCAAGTATCGATCCCACAAAGAGTTTTCAGTAATTTAGACAATAAAATAAATAAAAATAGTAAAGTTGTTGTTAGAAGTAGTGTATTGTTTGATAGCTTGTGATGTGAGCTTAGATTATCAACTAGTTTAAATGAATAAATAAATAAAGTGCATAGATAAAGCAGATTATTGACAAGAATATAAAAGATACCCTTCAGTTTTGGGATCCATATGTTTCATATTGGTTAATTATTGAAAATACTACCTCACAACAATTAACTTCCATTTTATTGAACAGTCAATCGGCTGGTCTGATGTATATAAACCATAACACAGTCGCTTCTTAGTCTAACTGGTGGTAATAAATCATAATTCAACAACTTTTAACAAAAGCTGGTTATATCCACGTCAATTGATTAACCCAAGCAAGCCAGAAGGACAAGCCATTCATGAGGAATACTTGAGTTATTCACTTGATCTCATGATTGTAAGTGCATATATAATAAACCATAACACAACCACTTCTTAGGTTAACTGGTGCATAACACAACAACTTTTTATGAAAGATGGTTATAGATGTGCCAATTAGCTAATTCAAGTGAACCAGAAGGACAAGCCATTCATGAGGAATACTTGAATTACTCAACAGGTCTTCTGTAATATATATATACCAGTTAAACATCTTCAGCATTCCGGTGGAGGACAAGCCATACTGCTAGGAACACCATGGTTGTTAGACTGACAATATAGTTAAATATAATAATTAAACAACCCTAATAACCCGAGAGGATCATTTAGGTTTTGTACCACACATCAGTAGAAAATCCTCAGCATACCGGTGGAGGACTAGATATACTGGTAGGAACACCGTAGATCTTTAACTGGCTGGTCTTATGATACACTGATGACATAATTCTAGGCACAACACCAAAATTACGTACATCACTGTATCATGCATTAAGCATATAATACATATATAAATAAACATATAAATAAACCATCAAAATTTTCATAATCGAACGGATATTATACATATGTTTACCCTATTTTGAAGGGTATAAAAGACTACTCACGCCCCTTTACTGTAGACAAGCAAGAAGTGCGGGTGATATTCATTACAACTAAAAATAAAACTTCTTTCACAAGGAACAATTGAAACATAACCATATTTATTATCATTCAAGACACAAAAGTGGCGGTAGCTCAACTATCCAAATAGAAAGATACAATAGAAATGTAGAAAAATAGAGTAACTAACGGACTGGCTTTCAAAGGCTTTTTCTCTTTTATCACTTTGGAGTTTTGGTGGCCGGCTGGTCTTGTATAGAATGGAGAGGTATTGAAATGGTTTTGTGATTGTAGAGGAATGAATTGAAGGAG
>JAHQCQ010019366.1:497-10520 GCA_023539305.1 Ilex asprella | reverse complement strand
TTGGTGTTAGAAGAGTAGTGTACTGTAACCATCCTCTGATGCAATGTGTTTCCAACAAAATATAAACAACAAAAGGACATAACAACAACTACTACACATTCAATAGACTTGGTACACATTCATGGTGATCAGCTAATCCCAAGTAATACAATTATTATTGGCAACAATGAAGAACAAGTCAATCTGTTCAAGCACAATTGGACAGACAATATGTTTGTGTCTGGGTATTGGCCCCACTTTTCTTTTGAATACAAATGTATTTGTGAAAGGTTGTCTGTTTTTTTGTCGAGTGAAGTAAACCTTTTTTTCATTTCATAGAGTGAAGTAAACTTGACCATGCCACAGTAAAGGATAATATAGCAACTATAAGGTGATGTTTGGATCGACATGAGAGGATTGGATTGGATTGGATTGGATTTGAATCCTAACCCAATCCTCTCTAGTCCAAAGTGGTCCGGATTGGTCCAACATAAGGATAGGATTGAAATCCTATCCCATCTTTGGATACAAATGGATTAGGTTTGTGGGCCCCATTGACATGTGATGGTATAACATTGTAAAATGACCATTTGACCCTTGTGTACAAAAATTTTATCCAATCCTATATCATGTTTGGAATTGAATTAAATAAAAAATTCAATTCATTAGTATTGTGTTATTTAGGGAAAAAAAATATGATTCATTAAATAACGCATTTTGACCAAATAATGCAATAAATATTTGTTTATTTATTTAATTTAATTTGTACAATGCACATTTAATGAAAAATATCATATGCATAATGCAACTAAAAATGTCGGTTGCTATTCTCCAAATAGTTTAATCCAACTCAACACTTGAATTTTATTATTTACAAAATAGTTTGTACATTAAATTTTTTTAAACTTCAAGGCTTAAATTTTATATCACAATTTCAATACTTAATTTGCATTTTTATAGAACACTACATAAGTCAATAATGAGATATTCTCAAAACCAAAATTTCGTACTCTGCATCAACAAATTGAATTCGATAGAGAGTATTTGATCAAATCTATCTATGTTAAATAGTATTACAATTAATTTATAGAATAGGTGACTTGAGAAGCCATATTTTTTTATTTTTTTTAAACTTTTATTTATTTACAACACAATTTCTATCTAATCACGTTCTACCACATGTTTCTATAATTACACTTCACCCCACTAATTAATTAACACTTATTTATTTTTTTAAAAAAAATTATTTGTATCTCCCAATCTACTATAATTCTTATCAATATCCTAATAAGCAGGGTACAAAAATTTACAAGAACTTGGGAGGATTATAAATTTAGTACATCACTATGGAATTAGCAATCTGTTGAATAAAATTTCATGTTCCTCATCTGACTTGTTCAGTACCCCCCACATGCAATTGTGGTGAGATCTATCCGTGGCTTGTTATATTTAAAGAAAGAAAAGATGCATGCTTAGTACAAATAAAATTCAATTTAGAATCCTAAGAATGTATTATAATATTGTAAAATCCCAGGTAAGGCAGCTAAAAATATTGCCTGAAGTAATAAAGTTGAGCTGGAAGTAATAAAATCCCAAGTTTGCTTGATAGTTTAAAAGCGTACATACACAACCTACAAATTGCCTTTTGGATCGCCTCCACAACAAAATAAGGCATACACTTTGCCTTTTTGGATATTGTCTACCATAACATATGACAATTTTGTAAATGTTATCGAATTACATATTACATCCTTCAGCACACCATCAAACGACTATAACCGTAAACACAAGTTAATTAAAACATGCAATACTTCCACAAGTGTTGTTACATACATACCTAAATGACTTGTGGATCGGAATCTTATGTTCCGAATCCTAGTAGGGGTGATTAAAAGAAGTTAATCGTCAATTACGATAACCTCGACGGTTGGGGCTGAATTGACCAATGGACAAGATCCTACGCTATCTGAAGTTTGTCCGCCTGATGGTGCAACATCATGCTTGAATATGACTTCGAAATACTGGTAGTTAGGCCATGGGTCTAGACAATATTCCACAGCAAATGGTTCATCCTGCATGATATACACAACAAATAAACCAAACTATTCTAACTCAGAATTCTCACTATATATACTGGGTTCTCGAGCTTGTTAGCATGCTATGCACCCCTTGATTTCACTGTAAAATAATTAGATTCGCTACAAGGTTCGGTAGTTACACACCTACACAAAGCAAATGAATGTTCCCTTTCGAATCAAACCATAGTTCCAATCTGCATATTGTTAAACAAAGTTGCATACCCAAATCCAACCTACATAGTGGTAGCTGCTACGAGCAGCATCTACTTTGTGTTTAATGCAAAGAAATTAAGGGCATTTGGAACTTGTAGTAGGTGATGATAGCAAAGAAACACCTAAGTTCATGAATCCCAAAGTTTCTTTTCAGTACCCAAAAATATTTTTCAAGTATCGTGCTTCTATTTTTCAATCAATAAAAATGCACCACCACATGTACAATTTTTTTTATTTTTATGATTTCTCATTACTTTATATCATTTTTCAAATAAATGGATGTGTATTATCCAAATTCAGAATCAATGCCTGCCATTAATGGAGGTACGGTGCCATGACACCCTCATCCCCAAGGCCGAAGAAACTAATTGCTTAGTCTGAATCAACCTTAAAAAGTAAAAACTTGTCATCTGATTCAACAAGTTGCAACATTGCTGTGTACACTTACATATCCAAGGTAACCCTAGCTTTGCATATCCAAAGAAATAGACCAAAGGCTAATGTTGAAATTACCATCCCAACACTTAGCTGAAAATAGCAACCATTGCGCAAACCCAAACTAATGAAGTTGGCAAGTTCCATACCCATCACGTCCATGCCAACCTCATTAACAGAGATATTTTATTCCCACCTTCCTACACATCTCAATTATAACTTGTTTTCATCACACATCTCTTTCTCTGCACATTATTAATATTCGTTGTAATTAGGATATCTACAACAATTAGATTTCCTTCCATGATGATATCCTTCATAAGCACTTTACTCAAGATAGCAACCCAGAAGAGGATGGAAAGAGAGACCGTCCAGTGAAGGGAACCACAGGTAAGAAAATGGATGATGAGTATCAAAAATTTTTGGCGGAGTTAGGAGGCACGGTACCTGAGTCGTTGACCAAGCAAAACTCTGGAACAATGGCTCTTGGTGCTCGCAGTGTTAACATGGAAGGACTCTAAGGCCAAGGGTACCATTAGAGAGAGAGAGAAGGGGAACAGTGGAACAACACTCTCCAATCCAAACCAACCTTATTTATACTACACACACACGAATCACATTCACCCACATAATACGAGAGAGAGAGAGAGAGAGAGAGAGAGAGAAAGAAATCTGATGAGCTTGGACTTCGATGCCGTTAGTGGGGGACCAGTGGAGAAGCTTTGCCTTGGAAAGTGATGGAGGTGGATAGTTTAACCTAGCAAAATATGTGGGTTTCAGGGTTAGAATCGGCATTTGGTCATGGATCCCTTGGATTGGATTTGAATCCTTCCATTCAGATGGGTTATCTTAATCCCATGTGGGCTGGATACTAGTCCACCGAGGAGCTGCCAAGTAATTCAATTCCAAAGAGGAGTCCAGCCCAATTTTTTCCTCCCAAACTTTGGATTAAGTGGGCCATTCCAGGATTATAACTCAATCCTATCTATAATCCCTCTTAATCCCACCATCCAAACACCACCTAATAGAACACTGATGGACAAGAAACCTTTCTTCAGATCGATGTGTCTTTCAACCAGTAATTAATATACTGCCATCACCACACAATAATTGTTCTAAAACCACATGTTAATATGAACAAAGATCATTGACAGAACCAAGTTGTGCAATAGGGAGCAATGCCTTCCTCAAGTTTTCTATAAATAGTTTGATAATGCGCGATTGAAACTTTAGCATGAACACATGAATGCACACCTTTGACCAATTTGATTTGTTGGTAATGTTAGCTCCTTAGAATACTTAAAGGAACTTGTGGTATTGTGGCGAAGTGTAGTAGGCAAAAGTCGACGAAACTAGCTAGTTACAAGTTCGAAGTCTTAGTCAGTATCTATTTATTATTGATTTACTATCGTTTGATTGATAATTTATTAATCTATTTTTTTTTCTTTTTTTGTAACAGATGAATTATGGACTTCTTCATTAAAGTGGCTGACGAATTATCTTAGGGTTATATATTTAAATATTGTATTATTCCATCTTGTTTTGATGTGTGATTGTTGTTTTAATACGTGAAGCGATGGGTTTGCCTTTTAAGTGGTTTTTGATGACAAAGGTTAATTGTTTGGCTATATGGTGTAACTGTTGATTTGTTTGACATCTATTTGCGTCCCAGGGTAGCCCTATAATACTTTCTCAGGTATGGCTTCCACCACATATGCACTCATGTCAAATCTGGGGGTTGAGCCATTAATTAAAATAAATTCGCCAATGTAGCAGTTACTCTAGAGTCTAGATAGAAAATGGAAACTTATTGAGGATATCTATCCATTAAAGTATGTTTTATTGAAACCTATTTTGTACCTTTTCGTGTTCTGTGGTTCATTCATCACCTTCATTGGATATGTTGCGAGTACTTTGACTTTTTACAGAAGTCTCTCAAAGAACAAGAAAAGCTAGCATTGAGCCAAATTTCCATGACTTGTACTTGAAGTTCCTAGATAAAGTGAATTCAAAGCCTTTGAACAAAGAGATTGTCCAAGCCACTTATGAGAATGGCAACATTTTTACCCTCTTAAAAATTAGTTTGTTATGCCTTTATTGATAGCTACTACTAGAAATTATACCAACTGCCAATGTACTTTTTAGGTACTTTTAGGATTTGAGCTTATCAAGTCTAGTTCGGAAGAGCGTTTGTTGCTGAATAATCATGTTTTACGGGCACGGGAGATTGATCCCAAATCTTTAATCAAAGATGTTTTTCTTTTGCCTATATTCATTTGGTAGGATAATGATGCAGATCTTATTAGGATTGGAGGTGTTCAGAAACTTCAGGATAGAGAATTCATTGTCCAAGTATAATTCTTGTCCATTCTTATTCTTATACTTGTTGTGTTTATTTATATAACAGTTTTAGGTCATTCTTGAAGGGTGTTCCCATGGAATCAAAACCATCTAAGCTTGTTGGTAGCAAATGTTCTAAGAATCGATATTTTGATTTTGACAAACTAGTAGAGGTTTAATTTGTTCTATCTATGCAACTGACTTCTGTCTGGGCTGGTACTGATCTGTTGAGCTTGGAGATGGTATTTCAAGGTATGTAGTTGGACTGTTGGAGCTGTTAAAGTTTAAGAGACATTAAATATAATTAGAGATGATTTAAATCCTCTTGAAGGATTAAAGTCATTTTTTCAATTTATAGAACTTCTTGTTATTTGATTCTTGTAATTAATTTTTTTTGGAAATAAAATTATTCTTTTTTAATAAGATGTGAAATGTAATAAATGTGTTAGTTTTTTATGGAATACAGATATTATTGGGGTACAAGTGAAAATTTTTATTAGAATATCATTTTTTATGAATTCTTTTTAAAAAAATGATTTTTTTTGCGACGGAATCAAAATCGCCGTGAATATTGTACGAACAATCTTTTTAGCGACGATTTTTATACGTCGCAAATATATTTAATCAATTTTCTTCTATTTTTTATTTTTGTAAAATAGTATTAACGACGATTTCTTTTACGTCGAGAAAAATTAATCACACTATTGTTTTTTACTTTTTTATTTTTGTAAAAAAGTATTAGCAACATTTTTTTTACGTCTCAAAAAATAATTACATTATTATTTTTTACATTTTTATTTTTGTAAAAAATCATTTGCGACGTCTTTTTGTCGTCGCAAAAAATTAATTACATAATTATTTTTTATTTTTTAGGCTGGTGGAATAGTTTTTTAGCGACGTTTATTTAACTTTTAGCGACGTTTTTTTTCGTCACAAATAAATTTTTTTTTGCGATAAAAATAAATTTGCGTCGCAAAATACTTTCAGCGACGAGGCTTGATTACACCCAAAGAATAACGCGATAATTGTAGCACAGCTTTGGGGTGTCGATTCCACAGAAAGACAAACTAAAAGAACAGTAGAGGGAATAAAAAAACTAAAGAAAAATATTAAATGATTGATGGAGAACAAAGATTAATTTTAAAATGCAAATTAAAGTGAATCAAAGTAACTAACGGAAAAAGTACTCAAATTTGACAAACAGTAGAGCATCGGGAATCCCTTGCACAAATCTGATATTTTAATTATTCTTAATTCATTGAATAACTCAATTGAAAATTCAATTCCCAAAATTCCCAACCGAAAAATATAGATTTATTAACCAAGATTAAACCACATGTAACTCTTTGAAAAATCATTCACCAGTTTTAAATACGTAAATTATTCTCACTATTGAGAAAATCCAACGACGACAATATACTCAAGAAGCAATATTGCAGCAAAGAATTAAATCATTATAGATAAATAATTAATCCAAACATAATCAAGAACTAATCCATTCAATAGAAAAAGCATGACTGAATCTATAAATAGAATAAATTCTATGACTATTCGAAGAACAATAAATTACGAATGATAAAACAAAAGAGTTTTACTAATTAAAATTCAAATGCATAAATTAAAAATAAATAAAATATCATCTATTATGCAAGTTCATCCCTCGCCCTACCTTGAGAATTTAATTACCCATGGATATAATGGACAACAAAAATCTCCCCAAAAAATAAGAAGAACCGGCTGTCATCGGAGATTTGGAGATCTACCGCTGCTTCTTTTTCGTTTCTGTTCCAGCGGCCCAGCACCAAGAAGAAAAAACAAAAACTAAAAGCTAGCCGCCTCATATATAAGAAAAAGCCCACCGCCTCTTGCCAAAAAGAATAGGTTTAAAGTCAATTTCCTTTTAAAAATTACATTTTCCTCCTTTCTTTTTTCTAGCCCTTTTCACTTCGGCCCCTCTTTATTTTATTCTTTTTACTTCAGCCCCTAAAGTCCAAATCTTGTGTAATTTGAGAGAGATCAAACCCAATTACAATCATGAGTGTTGGGCCCACCATGACATCTTCATCAGTTTCAGTCTTTTTACTCCATGGGCTGCCATCAAAATAAAAACAAATATAAAGCCTGAATAATAAAGTCTCAACAATGTTAAGTGTAAAGATCAATTGTAAATTATCTCTCACCAACCAATAATGCAATATTTAAGATTTAAAATATTATAAAATCATGCTCAAATATATCTCAATGTGAATAAATATTAAATTCAATAATATAAATTATATCTAATTATTTCTATTCACATTTTTGCATTTTAATCCAATAATAAGGTATTTAGAATGCACTTTCATGCACTCATCACACCCCCCAACTTACTCATTGCTAGTCCCTAGCAATTTCCATGCCGAAACAAGAAAGAAACCAAAGAAAATCACACAAAAGCCACCAATTCACACTTTTCAGATTCACATATCAAAACAATCTCAGAAATTCAATAATCTCATCACAAGCAATCCACCTGAAGCAATCCACAGAGTGTGTGTGTGTTCCAAACTATATCCATCTAACCACAAGCTTTGACACATGCAACATCCAGAACATCTCAAGCGAAAGGTTCAACTCCATAACTCACGGGTATAAAAGTGTTTCGTGGGAGGATTCTCTCTATGGAGTTGACAATGGGTGTGCACACACTCTCATAGGGAATTAGGAAATTTTGTATAAGCAACAAGCAAACATTGATCTTATGATAGGAATACAAACAAATGAGACTTCCACAATGCTTTCCCAAAAACTTACTTAGGATCAGAACGGTCAACACAAAATGTTGTAACGTGGCTTAGGTTTGAGGTTATATAAAAAATGGAAAGGATTCAAAAACTTCCAAGTACATACAGAGGGAATCTTGTTATATCTCTCAATAAACCACATTTTTCACTTCATGGACTCTTCAACCTTTGAAGTCATCGAATAATGTCTCTTTTTCTCTTTTTTTTTTCTCTTCATTTTTTTTTGTAGCAATTTGGTGAACAGTTATGTCACCATGATATTTTGCTATTTTCTATCCAGCCTTGATTTTTTTTTTGAGGCTCACTCAATTGAACACCTTGTAACTCATGTTCTTTCCTTTTCTTTCTCTTTCTCTCTCTCTCTCTCTTTTCAAAAAGAATTTCACATCTAGTACACACTTGGAAGTAATAAGGGTATGAAACAATCAGTGTATAGGTTATACTCCAATGTGGAGAGGTATGGATAATGGAGGCATATGAAAAGAAAAGGCTACATGTGTTTATTGGCTTAAAGTTGGCTACTAAGGGTCTATGGTGGAAAGAGTTAGCTTGAAAGGCTCAGACGTTGATCCTAAGTTGACCTTCGTCATTTCCAAAGTATATCCACCATCTTACCACAAACCATGTACTGATATTCTCAAAAGAAGTACCCAGTTCAACAGATCAATGAATGCTTATCACAATTTTCTGCATTGGTAGGCTCTCACTCCTCTCCAAAACTCACATGAATACTTAAGCAAAAGAGTTGTCTAGCTACATGTGTCAAACCACCATCTTACCACAAAGCTTGGATGAGTGCATTAGGGGTTCTGTGAATGCTTCAGAAAAAAAAATGATTATGATGGGTTTGAAGAATTCACAAAGATGGCTATGAATGAGAATAAGTACACATGTGAAAAGGATGCACGTGTCATGTAAAATTAAAAGTATTTGATACATGCCATAGAGTTTCAACAAGCATTTTAAATATTGACTTTGTACCATCACCCCCCAACTTAAATGAAACATTGTCCTCAATGTTTAAAAATTAAATTTGAATGGAGAGTAACTAAAAAGGGTAGAATACACCTGATGAGTGACGTGGGTAGTTTGCTAAGCACCAAAGATGGTAACTTGAAATGACGAAATAAGACTAACCTGCAAATAAAAACAAAGAAAACAACATCAAACTAAAAGGAAATAAATAATTAAACAAAATAAAAATAAAACAAAACAAATAAATAAAAACATACCTGTGTGGTGTGGTCAAGGTTGATAGACCGGGTCCTCAAGTGGAATGTCTTCCACTTCTGGAACTTGCCTATCAATTAAGACTTTAAGGCGTTCACCATTTACTTTAAAGATCTGACCATCCTTAGGATTCTCTATTTCCACTGCCCCATGTGCAAAAATATTCTTTACTATAAAAGGGCCGGTCCACCTAGACCTAAGTTTTTCGGGATGCTTATGGAGTCTAGAATCATATAAGAACACTCGATCATTAGGCTTAAATGTTTTTCTCAAAATATTTTTATCATGAAATGCTTTCATTTTAGCCTTGTAGATTTTCGAGTTCTCATAAGCATCATTTCTTAACTCCTCTAATTCGGTCAACTGAAATTTTCTAAGTTTACCTGCTTCTCCCATGTCAAAATTGAAATTCTTGATGGCCCAATAGGCTCGATGCTCGAGCTCTACAGGTAAATGACATGGCTTTCCAAAAACAAGCCTATAAGGTGACATGCCTAAAATAGTTTTGAAAGCTGTACGGTAGGCCCAAAGCACATCAACTAGTCTCAAAGACCAATCTTTGCGATCTGGGTTGACCGTTTTTTCTAAGATTTGCTTAATTTCCCTGTTTGCAAGTTCTACTTGTCCACTTGTCTGAGGGTGGTAGGCAGTAGAGATCTTATGTACCACCCCATATTTTTTCATCAAAGCCTCAAAAGAACGGTTGCAAAAATGAGTACCTCGATCACTAATGATAGCACGTGGTATACCAAATCGAGATAATACATTCTCTTTGAGAAATTTAATTACCATTTTATTATCATTGCTCCTGCAAGATGCGGCCTCTACCCATTTTGACACATAATCTATTGCAACAATAATATATTGATATCCAAAAGAAGGAGGAAATGGTCCCATAAAATCAATACCCCAACAATCAAAAATTTCAATAACTAAAATTGGGTTTAAGGGCATCATATTTCGAC
>JAHQCQ010019365.1:0-10524 GCA_023539305.1 Ilex asprella | reverse complement strand
GTTTGTCACCCTCCGCACTACTCATCTGTGATCAAAAAGCACCATCAGTTTGGCGCCGTCTGTGGGAACGACTGTTCCTGTTACAAGAAAGCTGATTTTTCAGTGATTGATGGTCTCGACTCGCAATATGAGTAGGAGTCAAGCGAATTTGCCTCAGGTGATAGGTCAACGTGATGCTAACAATGACAGACAATACGAAAACGCCCCGGAGACAGATCCCCCTATAAGGGATCCCCCCATCAACGACGAATTGGCTGCTCTTCGCCAAGCCAATGAACGCTTGGTGCATCAGAACGAGGAGCTCATGAAGCTTCTTCAACGCCCACAGAAGGCACAACGGGCCCAAGAAGGCCAGTATAATCCCCTGAGGGAGCAACAACACCTCGACCCCCTCAGGGAAGCCGAGGAAAGGGGGGAAGGTAGCCAAGCCATGCGGGAAATTCCCCCCAACCCTTTAGGAATGGCCACAACGAAGAAAATAGCCAGAATGATGGAGGAGAAAGAGACGACTTCTTCCCTTATCAGCAGGAAAGAAGGGAGCAATATTGGGAACAACGTTTCAGGGGCATCCAGCAAGAGCTCAGCCATATGAAGGAGGCCGTAAAGAACAGGACCCCGATAACAATGGACACCCTCGTGCAGCAGACTGAATCCCCATTCACCACGGGAGTGCTACGTTTTCCTCTCCCACCAAAGTTCAGAATGCCACAGGTAGAGGTCTTCGACGGAACAAAGGACCCCGTAGATCATCTCAACACCTACAAAAATCAGATGGAGTTGCACGGGTACCAGGATCCAGTGCGCTGCAGGGCCTTTGCTATCACCTTGAAAGGCTCAACCCTGGCATGATTCAACAGACTTCCCCCAGCCTCTATCTCATCTTTCAAAGAGCTCTCCGTAGCTTTCGTATCTCATTTTATAGGAGCCCGAATATATAGAAAGCCGAGCTATCACCTATTGAACGTGAGGCAAGGGCCTCAAGAGAACCTGAGGTCTTACGTTTAGAGGTTCAATTCAAAATCGTTGAAAGTAGATATCCCGGACGAAAAGTTTGCCATCACAACTTTTATAGCTGGATTGGGGGTGCAATCCAAAGACTTAATGTTTACCATCTCAAAAAATTTGCAAGCAAGCATGGCAGAGGTCCTCGCAAAGTCAGAAAAGTACATTAACGGTGAGGAGGCTCTTCTCTCTAAGGTGGGGAGTTCGGCGGTGTAAAAGGATAAAGAGAAAGAAGAGAAGAAGAGGGACCGAAGTCCCAGAAGAGAGAGAGAGAAAGGGAGGGACAAATCTCCCAGGAGAAACAGGGATCGTTCCCCTAAAAGAAGGGGAGATGTCAGGGATCGCTTAGGTCCTCCACAGCCCGAACTGCAGCCTAGATATGCACCTCGGCCGTGGCCCCAACTCACCGCAACAATTTCACAAATTCTGTCCGAGGTACAAGACGAGAAATTATTGAGGTGGCCATCTCGGATGAAAGCTGACCCAACCAAGAGAGACCCCACTAAATATTACGAGTACCATAGAGATCATGACCACCACACCGACGATTGCATTCAACTCAAGAAGGAGATTGAAATCTTAATCCAACGGGGACATTTGCGCCGATACATTGCCCAAGACAGCCAAAACCAGGCTCTTCCACCTCCGCCTCCTCGACAGCAGGCCCATGCCCAACATCAACAACCCCTGGGGGAAATCAGGGTGATTTCGGGAGAATTTGCCGGAGGTGGAGAATCCAGCACAGCTAGAAAGGCTCATTTACGAAGAATCAGAGCAGGAGAACCACTGGAGGTAAATACTATGTCCAAGGCACCTCGGTTGGATAGCACCATTACCTTCTCAGACTCGGATATGGAAGGTTGCCAGCACCCCCATGACGACCCGTTGGTAGTAAGGGTCGTTGTGGCAAATAGAACGGTTCACCGAGTCCTAATTGACAACGAAAGTTTTGCAGATGTCATCTTTGCCTCAGCTTTTGACAAGATGGACATAGGAAGGGAAAAGCTAGAGCCAGTGAGTGCTCACCTGTTGGGATTCTCCGGGGAAAGAGTACTACCACTAGGGTCTATTCAGCTTGCGCTCACGATGGGAGACCCGCCATGTTAGGCCACTACGACGGTGAAATTCCTAGTGGTGGAGGCTCCCTCCGCATACAATATGCTACTGGGAAGACCATCACTCAATGCAGTGAAAGTCATCCCCTCTGCCTATCATTTGGTTATGAAGTTTCCAACGAAAAATAGAGTTGGAATGGTCCGAGGAGACCAACGTATCACGAGGGAATGCTATGTCGCTTCTATGAAGCAGAAAGAGGTTGAAAGCATACAACTGGATGAGCTCGATATGAGAGATGAGCTGGGAACCAGAGCAACGCCATCAGAAGAGCTCGAACCTATCCAGCTCGACGAGGAGCCAGGACACCTCGTCTACGTCGGATCTAAGTTAAGCAAGGAGATTAAGGATCGACTTATACAGTTCATGAGGGAAAACACAGATGTATTTGCATGGAAACAGGAGGACATGGAGGGCATCGACCCTTCTGTTATCACACACAAATTAAGTGTGAATCCCACCTACAAGCCCGTTAAACAGAAAAGGAGAAGCTTCGCCTCAGAGAGACAGAAGGCAATCAATGTGGAGGTCAACAAGCTCCTCCACGCCAAAGCCATCAGGGAAGTGGACTATCCCGTCTGGCTACCCAATGTGGTGCTAGTCAAAAAGACCAATGGCAAGTGGCAGCTTTGTATTGACTTCACTGATCTCAACCGAGCATGCCCGAAGGACAGCTTTCCTCTACCTCGGATCGACCTCATAGTAGATGCCACAGTTGGCCACGAGTTCCTCAGTTTCATGGATACCTTTTCAGTTTATAATCAAATCCGAATGGACCCCGGCGACCAGGAGAAAACTTCTTTCGTTACGGATCAAGGAACGTATTGCTACCAAGTCATGCCCTTTGGTTTGAAAAACGCTGGAGCCACTTACCAGCGGTTGGTGAACAGAATGTTCCAAAAACAGATAGGGACATCCATGGAAGTCTATATTGATGACATGTTGGTAAAATCCCTAAAGGCAGAACTCCACATTACGCACCTGACTGAGTCTTTCTAGATCCTCAAGGAGTACAAAATGAAGCTCAACCCGGCGAAATGTGCGTTTGGGGTCTCGGCTGGGAAGTTCCTGGGCTTCATAGTTAACAGCAGAGGAATTGAAGTCAACCCGGAGAAAGTTAAAGCAGTGCTATATATGCAGCCACCATCCAACACCAGGGAGGTGCAACGCTTGACAGGCAGAATAGCTGCCCTGAGCCGTTTTGTCTCTAGGTCAAGCGATAAGTGCCAGCCATTCTTTCACATCTTGAGAAAGGCATTTCAGTGGGACACACAGTGCGAAGAAGCATTCCAAGCATTGAAGAGATACCTGAGCTCGCCACCGGTCTTGGTAAGTCCGTTGGAAGGAGAGGTCTTGACCCTCTACCTAGCTGTTTTGAATTTCTCAACTAGCGCGACACTGGTTAGGGAGCGAGACAGCTCAGCATCCGGTCTACTATTGCAGCAGAGCTCTGAGGGGAGCAGAGGAGAAATACCCAAAGATGGAAAAACTTGTTCTAGCCTTGGTTACAACAGCTAGGAGACTCAGGCCCTATTTCCAGGCTCACACTATCGAAGGTCCAACAGATCAACCGATGAGACAAGTGTTGCATAAGCCGGAATCTTCTGGAAGGCTGGTTAAGTGGGCAATAGAGCTCAGTGAGTTTGATATCAGGTATAAGCCAAGAACCGCCGTCAAAGGGCAGATTTTGGCAGAATTTATTGCAGAATTCACGGCAGCAGTGTCAACGGAGATCACGGAGCTAGCCTCCGACCTCCCTATATGGAGGCTTTCAGTGGATGGAGCAGCTAATGCACAAGGAAGCGGCGCAGGTTTAATCCTGACTTCTCCAGATAGAATAGATGTCGAATATGTCCTCAGGTTTGGGTTCAAGGCTATAAATAACGAGGCTGAATATGAAGCTGTTATAGCCAGGCTTAATCTTGCTCACTCTATGGAAGCTGAACAGTTGGAGGTCTGCAGCGATTCTCAACTAGTGATAAAACAAATAGAGGAGTCATACGAGGCCAGAGGGAAAAAATGATCCTTTACCTCAGAAAAGTGCAAGAATTGATTAAGAAGTTCGTACAGGTTAAGGTCAGACACGTCCCCAGATCGAAAAACTCACGTGCAGATTCTTTGGCAAGACTAGCGACGGCCTCTTAGGAAAGCTTGGATAGGTTGATACCAGTGGAGCATCTTCCAGAGCCTTCAGTGAACATTGAGGAGGAAGAAATACTAACCATCTCAGCTCAGCCGAGTTGGATGGATCCCATCATGGAGTATCTGCAGAATAGAGCTTTACCTAGCGACCCCAAGGAGGCTTCCAAGCTAAAGGCCAGGTCAGTCAGGTTTTTTTTATTACAGGGAAGCCTATACAAGCGAGGCTTTTCAGCACCTCTTCTTAAGTGCGTGGGTGATGAAGATGCCAACTATATCCTCAGAGAGGTGCATGAGGGAGTCTGCGGCAATCACATCGGAGCGCGGGCCTTTGCAGGGAAGGCGTTAAGGCAGGGATACTATTGGCCCACCATGCTCAGGGATGCCACTGAATTGGTGAAGAGATGCAAGACTTGCCAGGAACACGCCAACATCTCCCACTGTCCACCTGTGCTGTTGACTTTAGTGGTGAGCCCTTGGCCCTTTCAAAAATGGGGGCTGGATATACTTGGACCCCTTCCCACTGACGTGGGGCAGTGTAGGTTCGCTATTGTGGGGGTGGACTACTTCACTAAATGGGCAGAAGCTGAAGCCTTGACAACAATAACCGAGTAAAAGGTACAAAACTTTGTTTAGAAATTCATAATTTGTAGGTTCGGAGTTCCCAGGGCAATTGTATCTGACAACGGAAGGCAGTTTGACAACGCAAAGTTCAGAGGGTTCTGTGCCGAGCTTGGAATAAAGAACTATTTTTCAGCTCCGGCACATCCCCAGTCCAATGGGCAAGCAAAAGTCACCATCAGAACCCTAAAGGCTGCCCTAAGGACCAAGCTAGACAACCTGAAAGGAAAATGGGTAGAATGCCTCCCTGAAGTGTTATGGGCCTATAGGACCACCACCATGTCGGCAACTCAGGAAACCCCTTTTTCTCTAGCTTTTGGAACCGAAGCAGTGACACCAGTGGAGCTGGGGCTCCCTTCTCCTAGGGTCGAATTCTCCAATGCTAAACATAATGGTGAATCTCTCCTGCTGAACCTCGACCTCCTGGATGAGAAAAGAGACATAACACTACGTCACACTCAAGACTACCAGAGGAAAACCGCAAGGTATTATGACCGAAGAGTTAGGCACAGAAGTTTCAAAGCCGGGGACTTGGTGCTTAAAAAGCTCCTACTTGTCAAAAAGGATCCCACTCATGGAAAGCTAGGACCAAATTGGGAAGGGCCATACATTATTTCTAGGGAAATCAGACCTGAAAATTACGAACTACAAACCGAGGAAGGAAGGATCCTACCTCACTCTTGGAATACAGAGCACCTTAAAAGGTTTTTTCAGTAAGTCACCCTTGTAGCAAAAGAAAATTTTTTGATTCCCATAGTTGATTCAATAAAGCAGTAAATTTTTGGTTCACATAGTTATCTAAACATTCCTAGAGCAATGAACTCTAAAATCCATGATATGGGCCATGTTGCCCGTAAAGGGCACTCCTCAGTTCCTAATACGAGCCACGACGCTCAGTAAAGCTTAAATAGCTTATCTACCGAGCCAAGTAGCTCTCGCCAGAGCTTAAATAGCTCATCTACAGAGCCAATTAGCTCTCGCTAGAGCTTAAATAGCTCATCTACAGAGCCAAGTAGCTCTCGCCAGAGCTTAAATAGCTCAGTTATAGAGCCGAGTAGCTCACGCCAAAGCTTGAGTATCAGATTCATAGAGCCAAGTAGCTCACGCCAGAGCTTAAACAGCTCAGCCATAGGGTCAAAAAGCTCGCGGGGGATCTCAAAGAGCTCGCCCATGGAACCCAGTAGCTTACAATAAACTCAGGTTTATAAATCGAGAAAGGGCCCAGTAGCTCATGATGAATCAAAGAACAGCCCAGTAGCTCATGATAAACTCTCGTTTGCACGTGGAGAATCTCCTAAACAAGTAGAGCTTGCGGAGACCGAAATAAAAAGAATAACCAGGTAGCAGAGCTCACACATTCTCATCTTCCCCGACCTTAGGAACAATAGAAAAATCAAGAACATCCAACCTGAAGGGCCCGACCTTCCGGCACAATGGGGGCTTGGACAAACTTCTAGGCCTTCAGGCAGAACACAAAGAATAGAGGTCCAGTACAATAAGCTGCAGCTCTTATTTGATGGGTGAACCAAAACCCGCAACGAGGAGACTCATCAAGCCTCTGGCAACGCTAAGAGACGTGATTGATGCAATTACATCCTAGCTAACTCACACATATGGCGAGCTAATAGGAAGGCAACCGATGTATGTTCTTATCCTGATCAATCAAGTGAGTCCTAGTATAAACTTCCAACTTTGAGCCTTGATGAAGGCCATGAACCTCTCTTGGAGCACTCTCTAGACCCATGCGATTTGAGAAAACAGGTCGGACCCCTTCAGGTCGGAGCAACACCAGACCTTCCAAAGCCCTACAAACTACATAAGTTTGTTCCCAAGAAAACTTATACACCCCCTCCAAGCTGAGGAAAAGAACTAAGCACTTACAGAGCTCAAGAAAATGAGCTCAGCAAAAAAAAGGGGGAAGCTATCAGGACCTCGAGAAGAAAATTACGAAAAGTCCGGACGCTAGCCGTAGTAAATATCCCCAAGAACATGCGAGTATGATTCAAGCAGCAGAGCATGTTCAGCAGGCCACTCCCTGAACCCAACTTGTTTTGCTTTAAGGAGTTCTCAACACCCCTCGAAGCAAGGGGGGCAAGGAGATAAGGAGAGTGCATAAAGGTATAAAGCAGTCAAGAGGAACACATCAAGCACAAGTCAAGCAGAACAAGAAAACGCACAAATCTACAAGAAGATACACAAGATCCAAGCTCAAAATATGTATATTGACATTAGCATCATGACGTTAGCAAATAGCTCAAAAGTTCGAGTGATAAAATGTATTTCAAGCATAAAAACTACAACTGATGTCCACAGAAAGTATAAAATCCTAAGTTTCTGAAGGAGGAGTAGACAGGACACCCTGTGACAAAGCAGATGCAGCCTCGGCAGAAGGACCAGATCCCGGTGGCTCAGAAGGCATGGAACTAGAGGCTGGGGTAGCTGGATTTTCAGGGATACTAGCTTCAGAAACCCCTGCCCTATCTGTGAAAGGATCTTGAGCACGAGCCTCGTTCACAAGGTCAGCGGAGAAGAAAGCAGCTCTAGACATGGCCGGAGGAACAAGCACCTCCTGCTCTGATGCTTCGGAAGGAAGAGTCGGGGGATCTTCCTCGACATCAGAGTCCAACTCTTCCAACTCCTCCTCAGTAGGGACAGAAAAAATGAAGTCCAAATCCTTGATGGTCTTAGAGGCTTTTTGTTGAAAAGCGAGCCACCCAGAAACCCATTGAGCGGTAACGCCATCCTCTAACTCGGCAATCAGGTCATTTTTCTCCTTGAGCTCCTCATGAAGGGCCTCGTTCGCCTCGCAGATGGCCTCATGATCTTGCTTCAGGGTATCAAGAGAGCAGCGGGCATCAAAGGCATCCTGATTGGCCTTGGACCATAGCTCAGTCTTGTGCTTTAACTCATCCCCTGTAATCCTTAGCTCATCTCGAGGCTTTTTCTCACCTTCCTCAGCCTTGGACTTAGCCCTTTGAAGGTCCTGGAGCTCTGATGCTTGCTTCTCCGCCTTATCCTGAAGGCTACTCACCTGAGCTTTGAGATCCTCATTCTGAAGAGAAAGTTCAGCAACCTTAAGTTCATAAGCCTTCAAAGCTTTGACTGAATCCTCCACAGAGCGGACCCGACCAAGCAGACCCTTTACATGGAGAGCCATCTATGGAACAGGAGTAAGAGAAAAGATCAGCACCAAGGACTAGCAAAGGCTAGGAAGGAACATCAAAACATAAAGACTTACGATGGTGGCCCCCTAGAGAGCTGAGGTGATAGCCTCTTCTAGAGACATGGAGCAAGCCCTCGCAACATCAGATTCAGGGAGGATGGATGCCATGGCCCCAGCAGCGAGCTCAGCGTTCTCAAAAAAAGAATCTCCTCGACTTTTTTGCCCTTGTCAGCCTCAGACTTCACCAGAGATGGTTTGATGATCTTGCCCGAAGGGATGAACACAATTGTCTCAGACTGGACCCGAGAAACGAACTCCCAAGCCCTCTCAACTTCAGATGGAGTGGGAGAGGCTTCGCCTGGCTGATCGGGCCTGAGCGGATCAAGCTAAGGCTGCAAATAAGAGGAGACCCCGACGCCCTGAGAAATGACTGAGGGAGAAACTTGCCTACCTTCAACCAAAATTGGAGAGGAGGAAGTCCTCCCTAACTTTTGAGCCTTAGCTCGGGTTGAAGGGCTGCCACCAGACATGACATTGGCCTTCCTTTTACTGCATTTTCCCCCTTTTTGCAGCTTAGCAATCTTGGCTTCAAGCTTCTCTGAAGATAACTTCATTGTGGAGGGTCCTGGAAGGTTTTAACCACAACAATTAATCAGGTCAAGGAAAGAAGAAGGGGGATGCTGAAAACTCAAAAAGTGAGGAAATCACCTGGTACTTCCTCGGGTCTAACTACTGCGAGCGGAGACGGAGCTTCAATCGTCACCTTGGGAAGGCTAAGTCCCCTTGCAACCAGGACCTGAAACTGGATAAGCTCATAATATCTCCTCGGAGCACACTCAAACAGTTTCAGTTTCACCTCCTCGTCCTCTTTGCTGAGCTCGAGCCTGGTACCTGAAAAGCGACAACAACAAGATTCAAAAACTTGCATGTCTCAGAGCAAAACTCGGTTGATTCAAGCCATGACTCACCCAAATTCTCGGGATAGGACCAAGCCCTAGGGATACCAAGGGTATCCGACCTATCAGAAGGATCGTACTCCCAACATGTGCCCCCGACAAAGAAGAAATATTCCTTCCAGTGCTTATGGGAGGTGGGAATGTTAGAAATTAGCTGCTTGGCATTGGCTCGCTTCGAAGCATACAAGAAGCCTTCCGCCGAGGTCATCTTGACATTGAAATAGTCCAGGAATAGAGGAAGAGAAGGAACCCCGAGTTTTAAATCCTTAAAGAGAACCAAAAGGCCCACTAAGACACCTCAAAAATTAGGAGAAAGCTGAAAGGGGCACACATTGAAGTACTGGAGAACAACTTTCAGGAAAGGGTGCAGAGAAAAACGAAGACCATTTTCAAAGGCAGCCTCAAAGAAGCAGACCTTTTTGTGGACTTTAGCGAAGTACGGGGTAGAACTTTCTGGACACGAGGGCTGGACACCGAGAGGGAAACCGTAGCGACCACTGAAAATCCTAAGGAGTGAGAGGTCAACCTTACTGGGTCCTACGAACTCGGCTTGCCTAAGAGAAGCCCCTAAGTACGATGAGCCACTAGAGAGCCCAGCACCACTGACTTTCCCCTTGCCTTTGCTAGGCTTGGGGGGTATAGAAGCAGATGATGAAAGAAGCTCTCTCGCTTCAACTTTAGGGTTAAGGGCATCGACACCTGGGAAGTTATCAATCCCCTCACCCACTTCCCCTAATTCGACATCCTCTTCGACAGACCTATCACCTAGAGGACTCGTAGAGGGCCGAGCAGCCCTGGAAGAAGTAGACATGAGAGGACAAGAAAAAGGGAGATTATAGAGGTAATAGAGAAGGGGGACTCTAACCAGGCACTCCTTAATAAATAGGGTGCTAGCACAGAAACTGTCGACGCTAAGGATCCTCACAATGGAACCCCAGGTCACGAAATAAGGCAGAGGGGACAAATAGAGATCACGGTTCCAAAAATAAAAAAAACGGTAAGCCCAGAAATGCAACAACCACCTCGAACTTGAGGGATCCAGGACAAGTGAAGATGAAAAGAGGGAGGGAGACGTACCTAGCTACGAGGAAGCAACGAACGAGAACCCTAAAGCCAAATCGAGGGAAGAAAGCGCTACGAACGGTCGAATCAAGCACAGAAAGCACAGTCTCGCGAAAGGAATCGAAGAATACACAGTCATAGAAGGATCTGAAATCGCGAAGAGGGGAAGAAATCAGGGAACGGAGAAAGAAGATGAACAGTAAAAGAGCAGTTTTATTAGCCGTTTGAACATTAAAAGTCTGGGGGACATGAACTAAAACGTGCGCGGGAACCGAGGGACTCATGATTGCCTGGAACCGTCAAAGATATGTCATACGCGGACAAGCCAAGATCTGCCACGTGCGAGTCTAGCTCGGTCTGTAATAGCTCAGCCCTTGCCCATGCTCGCCTAAGGCAAGGGCTGGGGGCAACTGATGATACTAAGAAAATATTCTAAGTACGAGCTCAGACAAAGAGGTCAGCCTAGGA
>JAHQCQ010019364.1:0-10531 GCA_023539305.1 Ilex asprella | reverse complement strand
CTGAAGCGATTAAACGGTTAAATCTTCGTAGATCTAAGAAAAAAAAAAGAGAAAATAAAATAAAATTTACTTTCTCACCATCACTCTCTCTCGGCAGCACACTGGAAGGCAAAAACAAAGTGGAAGACTGAGTCTTCCACTGTATATATTTTAAATATGTGGGCCACATTGCGCCACACGTATTCTTTTTAACGGATCCAATTTTATTTCGAATCAATTAAATTTCTCGTGTTAAGTCTAGTATATTTTTATTAAACTAACTTTAAATTATTTTTCAGGTCCCACAAATAAAATCTGATCGCAATTATTTTAGTTACGTGACACCCGATCACTTTGTAACGCGTGTTCTGTCTCAGAATTTTACAAAAATTTACAAGATAGCTAGATTTCGCGAGATGGATCCAACGGTAAAATCCGTTTTGTAATCTAAATTATATAAAAATTTACGTTTTTTTTTGTTTTACATTCTTCCCCCTTAAGGAAATTTCGTCCCCGAAATTACACCCACATGCACATATAACACCATACGCATGCAAAAAGTCATTCAATACTCTATATGACTATAAGAGCTCGGATAGTGTCCTCACGCTCCTATGTCGCCTCCTCCACCCCACGGTGCTGTCACAACACCGTCACCAGTCTCACAGTCTTGCCACGCAAAACCTGCTTCTAGCTGTCCATAATACGCACTGGTCCCTCCTCGAAGATCCCATCCGCATCAACCACTAGCTCACCCCAATCCACCACATGTATAGGATCTGGAGTGTACTTCCGGAGCATAGAAACATGGAATACTGCGTGAACACCAGATAGATATGACGATAACGCCAATCGATAAGCGACTGTACCAACCCTCTCGAGTACTTCGAAGGGTTCGATATACCTCGGTGATCACTTTTTCTATTTTCTGAATCTGACCATTCCCCTCTTAGGCATCACTTTCAAGAAGGCATGATCACCCACCTCGAACTTGAGAGGTCATCGTCGTCTATCGGCGTTGCTATTCTGCCAACTCTGAGCAGTGAGAAGACGTTTCCATATCAAGTCCACCTTCTCTAAGGTGTCTCTAATCAAGTCCGGACCTGTGGAGGATTTCTCTCCAACCTACGTCCAACTAATCGAAGAACGGCACGACCTCCCATAAAGTGCTTCCTAGGTGCCATCTGTATACTCGCCTAATAACTGTTGTTGTAGGCGAACTCCACTAATGGAAAATGCTCCTCCCAGCCACCCTTGAAATCAAGGACGCATGCCCGTAGCATGTCCTCTAAAATCTAGATGGTCCTCTCTGACTGACCGTCTGTCTGGGGATGAAAAACGGTACTCATCATCAACTGTGTCCCCATGACTCGCTGGAAACTCTCCTAAAAATGGGTTGTAAACCTAGGGTCCCTATCCGATACTATAGATACAGGCACCCCATGTAATCGGACTATCTCCCGTATGTACAGCCTACAAAATTTCTCCAGTGTGAAGGTCATCCGCACTGCCAAAAAATGTGTTGACGTCATAAGTCAATCCATTATCACCCACACTGTGTCATGTCCTTGCGATGTCCCTGGCAAGTGAGTCACAAAATCCATAGTGACGTGCTCCCACTTCTACTCAGCCACCTCCAAAGGTTGGAGCAACCTGCTGGTCTCTGGTGCTCAGTTTTGACCTGCTGACACGTGAGACACCGACTAACAAAATCTCCAACGCGTCTCTTCATCCCACTCCAATAGTATTGGCGACGAAGATCATGGTACATCTTCACGCCACCTGGATGCACATCAAAACGGGAGCAATGAAACTCCCTAAGGATCTCTTCTCTCAAATCTGTAGACTGGGAAACCTCAATCCTTCCCTTGAATCGAAGACTACCATCCATATGAATGGCCTAACCCTCGTCACCTGTACCTGACTGTACCTGGTCTCTGATGGACAATATCTCAATATTCTGCCCTTGGGACTCGATCACTCTGCTCAGAAGGCATAGCCACTAGACTTCCGAAAACGCCCTGAGTCTGACCTCTATAATGTAGCCCGAACTGTCCTACAGTCTCGAGCATCAGCCACTCCCAAGAAGCTATACTGGCCAAGACTCCCCATGACTTTCGGCTCAGTGCATCAGCCACCACATTTGCCTTACCGAGATGGTAATACAAAGTGAAGTCATAATCCTCTAGGTATTCCATCCACCTGCGTTGCCTCATATTGAGGTCCCGCTGCGTGAAGATGTACTTCAGACTTTTATGGTCCGAGAATATCTCAAACTGTTCTCCATATAGATAGTGCAGCCATGCCTTCAAGGCAAAAACAATAGCCGCCAACTCCATGTCATGCGTGAGATAGTTCTGCTCGTGGCTCTTTAACTGCCGAGAATCATAAGCTACTACCCTCCCAGACTGCATCAAAACACAACCAAGTCTGTCCTTAGAGGCATCACAATAAATTGTGTACCTCTGTCCCCTTTTCGGAACTATCAAAATCGGAGTTGAAATAAGTCTCATCTTCAACTCTTGGAATGCACTCTCACATGAGTCATCCCACTGAAATTTGACCTCTTTTCTGGTTAATCTGGTCATAGGTGCAGCTAGTCGAGAGAAGTCCTCAATGAACCTCCTGTAATACCCCACCAATCCCAAGAAACTGCATATCTCGAAGACTGACTTTGGTCTCTCCTAACTCATAACTGCCTCAACCTTCTCCAGATCAACTAACACACCCGAAGCCGACACCACGTGTCTCAAGAATTTCACCTCCGTGAGCCAAAATTCACACTTGCTGAACTTGGCGTACAACTGATGGTCTCTCAAGATCTGGAGAACAACCCGCATACTCCTCCTCAGACTTGGAGTAGATTAGTATGTCATTAACAAAGACCACAACAAATTTATCTAAGTAGGGTTAGAACACCCTATGCATGAGATCCTTGAATGCCACTGGGGCATTCATCAATCCGAATGGCATCACAGTAAACTCGAAATGCCCATACCGCGTCCTAAACACCATCTTAGGAATGTCAGCATCCCTAATTCTCAACTGATGGTACCTTGTGCATAGATTTATCTTGGAGTAGACCAGAGTCCCTCTCAGTTGGTCAAACAAGTCATCAATACGCGACAAAGGGTACTTATTCTTGATAGTAACTATGTTAAACTGCCGGTAGTCAATGCAGAGTCTAAGTGTCTTGTCCTTCTTCTTGGTAAATAAAATCGGAGCACCCCAAGGTGAAGTACTCAGCCTAATAAAACCTCTATCCAATAGCTCTTGTAACTGAACTTTAAGTTCCTGTAGCTCTGTTGGTGTCATCCTATGTGGTGTCATGGAAATAGGGGATGCACCGGGTTGTAACTCTGTGGTGAAGTCTATATTCCGATACGGTGGCAACCTCGGTAACTCATCTGGGAAGACATCTGCATAGTCGCACACAACTCGAGGCAAGCCTAACTCGTGTCTCGTCTCATCCTCCAGTGTAAGGCTAGCAAGCCAACCTATCAACTGTCTGTGCCATCGGGAGTCATAGATGGCATGGCGCAAAACAATGACACCCCAAAATCTGGGGGTCCTTTATCAACCGTTGACCCACATTTAACCCGCGGAATATATATTTCTTACCTCAATCCCAAACCTTAAGTTCAAACAAATCCCCTTAAGCGGGACTATAACCCACGGTTAAACCCCGTGTTCTTTTAGTCATTTAATTCATCCGAGGTGTGGTGTGCCTCAAAATAGTTCATTTAGTATTCATTTGCAGCTTTTGAATCAAGGAAAAACCAAGCCCAAAAGCATAAGAACCAATATTTAAAATTTTAGAATCTTCCTGCTGTACTGGTACGCCGTACCGGTATGCAACCGTACCGGTACGTAGTACAGGTACGTCGAACTCTCTGGACCAGAGTGTACCGGTACGTTGTACCGGTACACAGTACCGACACTGTCCACCCATATTTTTACCATTTCTTGCATTTTTCGTTTCCAATTTATTCCAAACCTTATCAAAATCAACTCAACACTTACACAACATATATTTGGGCATTCCACATAGGTTTTACAATTCTATTACATCATTTGAATGCATTCTCATTTAATTACATACCAAAAGTAAATATTCATTTCACTTTTACAACTTTTGTCAAAAAGAGCCACATTCCGGCTTCTTCATCCTTGGAACTCAAAGTGAGAGCCATCCGCCGGCATGAGCCCCCCGCATGAAATGTTTTCCCCATAAAAGGGTGAGCTACGCTCAATAGAGAACTTCCTAAAATAGGTTACTCCCCAACCCAAATGCACATAAAATGCTCATATGCAACTAATCCACCATTCATATATTCCAATCATATATATGACATCAATGTTAGAAATTTGCCATGCAATGTTATGGAATGAGATGCGACTCACTCTCTATAACCAAACTCAGGCCCTTCCCGGCCATTCGACACATGCAATTTGCAATCATGTAATTACCTGTCATCCATGAACCTGAGCCCTTCCCGGCTCTCCGACACATGTAATTTCTCATGTGTATAATCCCGTCATCTATATTACACATCAAATGACATTTTTCATCCGGGGTCTTGTATGGGGTGAGTGTTTATGGGCTTACACCAACAGTACCCAACCGACACGGGATTTATGGACTTCCACCAACGGTCCCGCGTACACCGACACACTTTATGGACTAATACCAATGACAGTGTGTGTAATACCCCAATTTTTTTTAAAATATATATATAATTTAGTTTAGGTCAATTTGTGATATTATTTTTTTAAAGAGATGTTAGTGTAATTAAAGAATGAGGAAGTGTAGGGTTTCTTTTAATGAATAGGCAGTTAAACAAAACAAAAGAAAAAGAGAAAAGATTTTGCCGCTAGAGAGAAGGAGAGAGAGAGAAAGGGAGAAGGAAGAAAGAAGAAAAAAAGAAGAAGTGATTTGAATTTGTTAAAGGTGGTGATCGCATTGAGGTTGAGAGAGAGTGCTTTGAGTTGGAGTTTGGAAATCAAGGTGAGTAGTTTACTACTTCTTTTGGGAGAATTTTCTATATTAAATGTGTGGGTGTGCGTGAGTGGATTTTCATATATATAATATATATGTTGATGTTAGGGGATGTAATCGAATGTTTTGAAGTTGTGAACTGTTATACATGTGAAATTTGAGAAATTGGTGAGATGATTTTATATCATTGCTTTGGTGATGAAATTTTTTTTTGTGTGTGTGGGATTAAAACTACAATTTTGGTGTGTGTGAAAATCTTGTTTGTGAGATGGGGACTGGAGTTACCAAGTTTAAATGGTAATAAGCGACTGGGACTGGGGTTATCAGGTCTAAGTGGTAACAAGCGACTGGGACTGGGGTTACCAGGTCTGAGTGGTAACAAGTGACTGGGCCAGTTACCAGGCTAGTGGTAACAAGAGATGAGGTCAGTCATCAGGCTAGTGATGACAAGAGACTGGGCCAGTTACCAGGCTAGTGGTAACAAATATGATTTGACGGATATATTTGGGACTGAATGTGTGTGAGTGTTTTGGGTTATAAATGTCTTTTCATTTATAAAGTTATTTGTGAAAGTGAGTGGTATTTTGGATTAAATGTCTTTTCATTTGTGAAGTTATTGTGATTATGAAATCATTTTATTTTAAAGATTTTGTGGGAGGGGTTGGAGTACAATTTGTTATGCATATGTGTATATCAAAGTTTATTTTTGTATATAAACTCTGGGATTTATTTTCAAACCTCATTAGAGGTGGTTGCTATTCACGGGCCTTTGTGCTCACCCAAACATTTAACATTTTTCAAGTAAGGATCAGGATGAGGAGTAAGTCCTCGGATAGACAAGGGATTAGAAGGATTGAAGATTTATTTTATCATAGGTCTTTAGAAAAAAATGTCTTTTGTAGTTTTGAGACAAATATTCATTTTTTTTGTGCACAATGTTGCTTATACTTAGATTAGTGAACCTTATGGATTAATTATTGTTTTGCACGGATTTAATAATAATGTCGGTGATGTTAGTTTATTCCTCTAGCATTCATTAGATCGGTAGAAGGGATCACTTTATTATTTGTCTTCCACTGTATTTTGCATTTATTATGCACCGGGATGGTTGGTTAAGGCCTTGGTGGCCGGTCCGCTGCCCACACTATGTGATCCGGGGTGGGGGTGTGACAGTGTGTATCCAATCACCGGGCCTTACACCCCAGGAACTTTCTAGCCCTTCTTGCTAACCCCGACCCACAACACCATGCAAAAATCGTGCGACTCAGCCAAGTTATCGACTTAGCCTCCTCGAGTCCACTCGTCATCCACCCATTTGGTGCGATGTCCCTATGCATATGCAATGTAATGCCTCATTGGAACTCTACTACAATGTTCAATATGCAATGTATGTAACATGAACCATTTCAAACCCAATTCACACAATCCATGACAATTATATCCAAAGTATATAATTTTCATAATTCTCAATGTCAATAAACAAGCATGTATTTATCAACATTATCCATATTCATATCCAAGCATGTTATCTATTATTAAGCATATAACACACTTCACAATCACGACATTATGTAAACACATAACATGTCCATATAACACAAATTTTCATAGAATTCTCTCAAAATAAATTACCACATTTTCTTAATTCTAAGTTAAGAATTTACCGTAATTTATTTTCATTCTCATTTTTCCTACCCATTTCATTTCATTTCCTTTCAATAGGTAAGTGATATAGACATCTATCAACCTACCCATTTCATTTAACATTCTAAGTTGTGAAATACCACCCAAATAGGAGAATTCCCTACCTCTTGTAGCGTGAGGAATGTCCGTAAAAGCTCCAAGGGACAAACCCAACTCCAATCCAAGCTCTCCCAAGGAATTTTGGTTTTTCACCTTCGGTGAAAGCCCTCCTTTTTGGTGTGTACGCGTAGCCCTCGTCAAAGAGATCGACTTTCCCTCTTGGCTCGCACGGATCCGAGCTCTCTAGCTCCGTAGATCGTAGAGAGAAGTTAGAGCTTCCCTCTCTTTTCCCTTTCTTCTCTATCGGCTGGAAATGGCAGAACCAAATGGGGGAAAAATCTGATTTTTTCCTATTTATAATTTTAGAACACTTGGCCCATAACACGCCACATGTTCATTTTAATTTCGGGTCCGTTTTCTTCCCAAAACGATTAAATTTTACTCCGGTTCAAGTTCAAAATATTTTTAATTTATCTTAACCTCATTTATTTTAAAATTTCATAATTTTTTCAAAAATTTCGTATTTGGGTCTCCCGTGGCCCGATCGCCTCGTAAAATATGAAAAACCTGACTATCTCGGAATTCGATGAAAATTGACATAGTCACTAGATTTCGCAAGACGATTCCAACAGTGAGGTCCGTTTCATCATCCGAGTTCTAAAAAATTTTAGGTTTATAACCTGAATTATTTTGGTAATTTACCGTTTTGCCCTTTATTCTTAACAGTTTAAATTTACCCGGATTTTTACATTCTTCCCCCCTTAAAAGAATTTCGTCTCTGAAATTCATACACACATGCACACATCAAACATACGCATATGCAACATGTAATACTCTACTTAAAATTGTAGATGTGTACCTCCATCCTCGAACAAAAATGAATAATTGGCACGAATGGTGTCCTCACGCTCTCATGTTGCCTCCTCTACTCCCCGGTGTTGCCATAGCACCTTTACTAGCCTCACAGTCTTACCTCGCAAAAATTGCTTTCGGCTATCCATGATACGCACCGGTCCTTCCTCGAATGTCTCGTCCGTGTCAACCATCAATTCACCCCAATCCACCACATGTGTCGGATCAGGTGTATACTTTCGGAGCATTGAGACATGGAATACTGCATGAACACCCGACAAATTTGGCGATAATGCCAATCTGTAAGCCACTGTACCCACCCTTTCTAGTACCTCGAGGGCTCGATAAACCTCGGCGACAGCTTCCCCTGCTTCCCAAATCTGACCATCCCTCTCTTAGATGTCACCTTCAAGAAGACGTGATCTCCCACCTCAAATTCCAGAGGTCATCGCCGTCTATCGGCGTAGCTCTTCTGCCGACTTTGAGCCATAAGGAGACGCTTCCTTATCAAGTCCACCTTCGCTGAAGTGTCCCCAATCAAATCTGGACCCGTAGAGGGTCTCTCTCCAACCTCCATCCAACAAACCAGAGAACGGCAATGCCTCCCATATAGTGCCTCATAGGGTGCCATCTGTATGCTCGCTTGATAACTATTGTTATAGGCGAACTCCACCAAAGGTAAATGATCTTCCCAGCAACCCTTGAGATCTAGGACACATGCCCGTAGCATGTCCTCTAATGTTTGGATTGTCCTCTCTGACTGACCGTTCGCAATCAATGATGACATTATATGCCGCCAACCAATCCATTCCGAGTATGACATCGAACTCCGTCATCTCAATGACTCTAAGATCAACGGTAAGCTGAGTTCCTTTGATCTCCAACTCACGACCCCAAAATATTTTGCCAATACAAACTCTTTCCCCTAGGGGTGAACTCATATACATGGGCTCCTCCAGAGTCTCAGCCTCTAAGCCCAAGTCTCGTAGCATGATGCAGCAATAAAAGAGTGTGATGCACCAGAATCAAATAATACTCTAGTCCATAATCTAGAGAGAAGAAATGTACCCTGAATTACCAATTGATCTGTCGATAAAGTCTGTGGAGTGATGGCAAAGACTCGCCCCTGGGTCCCTGAAGTCCTTGCCTGAAAGCCCTGTCCCCAGCCTCAGCCCATGTCCTGGCCGATCTGACCTGACTGCGGAGTCCCCGCTCGTGAAGTGGTAGGGGTCTGTGCTGCACCCTGAAACTGGGACTGATTTTCATGGCCCCTAGTGGGGTAGGGAGGAATGAAGTAGGTCTGTGGATGCCCCACTGATGACTGAGATTAAGATGCCCTGAAGCTCTGAGATTCCTGCCTCTGAGGATACTCTCTCTTCAAGTGGCCTAGCTGGTGGCAATAGTAACATGTCCCTGGGCCTCCCTATTGTGTGCCCTAGAATTCCTCCCGCCTTGGGAAGATTGACCATGACCTTGGCCTTGGCCTTGATAGCCTTGACCCTGTCCCTGCAATCCCTGTGGGGTAGAGATTCTCTGTCTTTTCCCCGAGCTAGTAGTGGAGGACTGTCCCTCTTTCTTCCTGTCCTTTAATCCTGCCTCTCGAATGCTCTTGGCATCTTCTACCTCTCTCTCGATAGTCATGGCTATCTCAACCATCTCGTCAAAGTCATGCAACCTGTGGCCAATAATCTTCCCATGGATGGATAACTTTAGGTCATTCTCAAACCTCCGTACCTTGGCCAAATCTGTGGCTACGTAGTCATCGGCAAAACAGTCATTGCTCCTTGCTTTAAGTTTAGAAATTCCTGGGCTTTGACTTCCCGAACAGCTAGTGGGAAATACTTCTTCATAAAGAGCTCTTGGAATTCTTCCCATGTCATCCTCCTGATGTCTATTGGCTTTGTCTATGTCCACCATTGATGAGCTTCTCCCTCAAACTAGAAAGTGGCCAACCGAATCTTAGTGGCGTCAGATGTAATCTCCATTGCCTCTAAAATCTTCCCATGGATGTTACCATTGGATCCGCTCCTCCTACAAAAGTTGGTGGGTTGTGGGACTTAAACTTCTAGAGGTTGTTCGGGCCTCCTTGGCTCATATTGGTGCTGACCTGCAAAAAGGTGGCAGCCACCGTGCCCATAGCCTCCATAAAGGCTTGTTGATCAAAAGTCGGTGGTAGTTGGTTGTTCCGTCCACCCCAACGTCCCCTTCTTCTAGTTGCCATTGTCACACACATAAGATAGCAATAGACCATTAACTTAGTATCCCAAAGTTAGGGATAAAAAATTAAAACCGTAGAATATATATCTACCGGTAGATGCCCAAACAGTAGGCTTTCCCATCCTTTCCTTTCCGACTCTAATGTTATGTTTTCTAATCATAGTGTCTCATTCCTATATACATTTAATCATGCATATAATCTCGAAACACATAGCACGTAACATTTAACACATTTAATATGCAATGCACAATGGATGCAATGACCTAGACCCATGCCTCGTAAGCCCTAGGTAAATCGAGAACCTAGGTTCTGATACCAAGCTGTGACGCCCCAAAATCCGGGTGTCCGTAATTATCCGATTGATCACCCATCAACTCACGAAATACCCGTGGATACTATGTAATTCGATACCACGCTATTATGCCCCATTTATCGGGGTCTGTAATTTAACAAAATTTGGGTAGAGTCTCCTTTGTACGAAAAACTCTACCCAAAACACAACTTGTAAAATCATACACCATTGATCCATCCGAGGTCCAATTACAACATTGACCACACCGGGTCCATTTATTATACTTAATTGCATATTATCGGATACTATCATAATTATCATCACTACGTACATTTATTCATTCATCAAAGAATAAATATTTCAAAAGAGTCTCATTTACATGCCTTTTTAATATAAAAGAAGTTTTTGTTACAAAAATTATACAAGGCCAAAAGTAAATATACACAAG
>JAHQCQ010019363.1:0-10542 GCA_023539305.1 Ilex asprella | reverse complement strand
TGTAGTATATTCACTTATTCAAATCGAGTAAGAAATGAATGAGAAAAATAGGTTCCAAAAATAACTCTTTTGAAATGTGAAAATAGAGGTTATACAATGTAAAATTTAACACCAATCCTGAAACGACTTAGACAGAGGAATCTAAAAAAAATCCTTGAGCACCAAGACATGGAAAAATGAAAGATAGAGACAAGGAAAAATGAGAGAGAGAGACATAACATAACCCAAATTGTTTTCTTTTTTTTTGTTTTTCTCAATATAGCATTATGCGTTTTCGATTGGGGTTCTCATGTCATTTTTTGAAAATGATTAGGGAAACCATGTTCTTTTGACATAAGTAGGGAGATGGCATTCTAATTTACCCAAAAAGATAAAAAAGAAAAGTGTTGATGTAAAGAAGAACATCATAGAATCCAAGTTAGGACAATTTTACAATGTAAAGTAAAGGCATAGCTGTGTACTTAAAACGGCTGTTTAATTAAGGGTTTTCATGTGGCGTTGGATTGCGTTGTCAGTGCTTCCCTGACAATGGTACCAATAAAAAATTTTGGTACCGTAATTCTAAAATTTATTATTTTAAAGAGTATTTTTATAATTTTTGTGATCAGTGCTTACTTGACAATGGTTCCAATAAAAAAAATTGGTACCGTAACTCTAAAATATATTATTTTAAATAGTGTTTTTATAATTTTTGTGGCTTATTTTATAACTAAAAAATTTATAATTTTTATAGATTTTCTTATCAGTGTTGTGGATGTTTTTATTACTGTTATGTTAACTATTTTTACCAATTTTCTTCCGTAGAAAAAAAAAATTATCATTTTTTGTGAGTTTTTTTTACCACCGAGGTAACTATTTTTACCATTTTTTCAAGTACCACAACAATGATAAAAACACTCATAGTAATGACAAAAATATTCACAAATATAATAAACTTCGATATATTATTTTTCGGTACCATAGTCATATTTTGGATTAAAAAAAAATATGAGAACAATATTGTTTGATGAATATGTGAAGTAATCTATCTGCATATCTATTTTAAGCATCAAAAAACAATTTGCGGACAAATCTATAATAAGTTGATAAATGTATATATTTTGGAGCTTAGTCTTCTAGCCTGTCTCATTTGTGGAGTAAATATTCAATGTAACGGTGATTTCATGTCATCATTGATGACATGATATCACTAATTAATAATAAAATCTTAAGTGGATAAAGTGAACTTCACTTGTGATTACATAAAGAAAAAGTGAGAAATTATTTACTTATATGACATGTTGATTATTAATTTTTGTAAAATTTATTTATTTTAATATTATTAATTAATAATATCACATCGTATGATATCACCGTTATAATAAATATTTTCTCCTCTCGGTGGTGTGAATGGTTTGAAAAGTCAAGGGGGGTGTGTTGTGGAAAACCATACCTTACCATGACTTTTTGTATTTTTGTTTTTTTTTGGCACTGGACCTTACCATGACTTGACTTGACTTGATTGCAACCTCAATTGCAAACAGATATATCACAGTCTGTTTAGCCCGGCTTCTACGACGTACCAAGCAAAGCTGCGTTGAGCCATCTGATCGGATCCGATCTATAGAAAAAGAAGAAAGCAAGTGATGGTGGTGGGGATGGTAGTTAAGTGTGAACAGAGAAGCGCGTTCACACCTGAGCAATGCAAAGACTAGGCAAGCCAGAAACCCCTCCCTCGTGTTGTGGAAATGTATGTTGTTCCGTTCACACACACACACATAGAGACAGTGTATATCATATGTTTTGGCGTAGCAGACGCTGCCTTTAATGTACGATGTAAAAAATGCACATGGCTGATGAGACTAGACTCCCTTTTTTTCGGATTTGGGTTATATAATAAGAGAAATTGTACACGAACTTAATTTGCTAATCTTTAATTATTCATAACTATTAGATAGATAATAGGTTCTAAGTCAATAAAATAAGTCAATATTTTAAGTCCAAATAATATTACTCATGAAGGGACTCATGATAGATTCAGCAATCCCCGGGACGACACGTGGACAGAGACAAGTAATGGAGAGCCGAAGCACGAGGCCGAGGACATTAACGAAGCCGAGCAAAGAAGCCGAGAAGGGGTATTTTCGCAGAGCCGAGTACAACCTCTGACAAGCAATAAATGCGATTTGACCTAACATTTATGACGATGTAAGTGACTAAAACAGGGCATTTAATGAGCCTCTGTACCTACCACGACTCAAACTGACAACCATGAATGGGCGCATTAATGGCTAGGAGTCCAGGCACAGAGCTACAAATAATAGCCTTCGAGACGCCGACTGATATGAAATAGGTGTCAGACGCCGTTCATAGGTACTCGATTGCTCGGCGTGGCCCGAGGTCGGGTCCGAGGCGTCGAGCATTGATGAGACAGGAATGCAAGTGAGAATCAATCATTACGCTTGAACAAGTCTGAAGAGTATTAATTACTGATAGGATCTCTGTGTCAGAGCAATCATTTCATGCCCAGATATAAATACCCTTCTGAAAAATGAACGAAGGTACGCAAAATTGAACCCTTAAACTGAGTGAATTAAGCTTGATTCTTCTTCCCTTGCTGACTTAAGCTTCGGAGGGGATAAGCCGGGCAGACGCCTGGCTCCCTTTTCCTAACCTTGTGATTGTTTCAGGGTTCACCAGTCGAATGATCGCTTTCTCGAAACAATTGCAGGATAAACTCCGTGCAATTTGGCGCCGTCTGTGGGAACAAAAAACCTATTTTCCGTAGTGATTGCGTCATGGTGAACACAAGATCTCAAGGTGAAGGGATAGGGAATTTACGCGCGAGGAATGGGGAGGCTACTCGCCTCCCGGTGGTCATAGAGTTTGGTCCAACGAATCGATCAACAAGGGATGAGCGTTCCTCGTAACGAACGTTTCCCGTAGATCAAGGTCCAGGAAGACAAGGCCCCTCGGCTCGTGACATCGTGGAAATGATGGAACGACGTATGGAGAAGCGCATCGAAGAACTCAAAAAAGACAACGCCAAGGTGAGGCGTAGGCTGGAGGAATTCGAGCAGTCCGTGAATGTGAGCTGGCGGACCCGAGAAACCGGGGCCCGAAGTCCCGGCCGAGAAAGACCCGGGAGGAGGGAGTCGGAGACCCCCGAGAAAAATTGACGCAGGCATTCAGCGAATAAGCAGGATCTGTACAGCTGGGGGAAGCATGCCCCCGCTGGAGAGTCCGGAGCGGGTCACCACGGAATCGACCTTTTGCGACGAGATCTCCGCCACAAGGTTCCTCGCAAGGTCGGGATGTCAGAATCTCAGGCGGAGTCTACCGCAAGAGGGCCGAGGGGGGCAAGCTACTCCCAAATGCGGTTCGATGACCATCACCGGGAGCCAAAGCCTGTGGGGAATGATGAGGAACAAATCTCCTCCCCCTTCGTCAGGTCCATTAGGGAAATCGAGATGCTGAAGAAATTTATGGTTCCTCGGTTCAAAGTATACGATGGAAGGACCGACCCTGAGGGTCACATTCGGCATTATAGACAGCTAATGTTACTTTACGATACCGACCAAAGGGTGTTGTGCCGGGTCTTCCCCATGAGTCTGGGAGACGTTGCCATGAAATGGTATGAGAGCCTTGCCCCCGAGAGCATCAGGTCCTAGAAGAAGATGGTGGAGCTCTTCAAAGCCCGTTTTATTACCAGCACCAAGAGACCGAAAGATGTCGGCGCCTTGCTGACGCTTAAACGCAAGAACGGGGAGTCCCTTCGGCAGTACGCGATAAGGTACTGGGAGGAGGTTAACGAGGTAGACGCATGCTCAAAGGCAATGGCTGCTGCATCTTTCCTACTGGGGTTATCCCGAGAGACCGGCCTTTATAGGTCTCTGACCAAGAAGGTCCCGAAGGATATGAAGGACTTGATGGCGCGGATAGAAAAATATGCTCGAGTCGAGGAAGAAACCATTGATCCCGAGAACAGGAGAAAAAGAGACAAGGGGTCAGTGCCGAGGAAGAGGGATAGAGAAATAACGGCAAGGAGAGGCTCGCCTACAGCCCCCCCAGGCCGACTATCCTTCCAGGGGGTCCACACTGTTTTTAAAGAACCTATTTGTAGGATGTTGAGAAAAATACAAGATCGACCGTATTTCAGATGGCCTCCGAAAATGCTAAGGGATCCATGTACAAGGGACCAAACGGCACGGTGTTCCTATCACAAAGATGTGGGCCACATGACTGAAGATTGCAGAACATTCAAATCCTTCCTCGAGCAGCTAGTCCGAGAGGGTCATCTTGAGGAGTTCATTGACCATAGGCCTCGCCGGAGAGTTGTAAAGGAAAGGGCGGAGCCGTCCCGAGAGATGGTCCCTGTGATCAATGTAATACACGCCTGTACAACCGAGAGGCCATCGTATAATGTGCTCCGAGCCGAGCAAAAACGAGTCTCGCAGGCACTGAAGGTCGGAGAGGATGAGGAAGGACAACCGCCCACCAAGAGGCCCCGCTAAGACGACGAGATCATCAGCTTCTCCGAAGCCGACTTGGCTGGAGTAGCTCTCCCCCATGACGATGCGCTCGTGATTATATTACGAATTGACAAGTTTGATGTGAGGAGGATATTGATAGATTCGGGAAGTTCGTCCGAAGTGATGTACGAAGAACTCTTCAGAAAGTTGGGCTTGACCCGGGCGGACTTGAAGCCCGTCCAGACGCCCCTGGTCGGTTCGGCAAAATAACTTTGATGGTACAGGCAGCGGTTGTCTCAATTCCTGTAGAATTCCTTGTGATTGACTCCGATTCCCCGTACAATGCCATCATGGGGAGAACTTGGTTGCATGCTATGAGGGCAATCCACTCCAGTTTTCATCAAAAGATAAAGTTCCTCACCCCGCGCTGCGTCACGGAGATCCGGGGGGACCAGTTGGCGGCCAAAAACTGCTTTTATGCGGCCAAGAAAACAGGGTTCAGTGCTCGGCCTTTGGGTCGCGACCCCGAGGAGGTGGTGGCTAAATAGCAATCACAGTTCGGTCGGCTGGGGGTAGATGACCCGGCGGTGGATCCAGCTGACCGCTCGGTCGAACCCCTAATTAAAGTTTTCCTGAAGGCCGACGACGAGTCAAGGTACTTCTTGGTGGGATCCTCCCTGAACGACGACGAACGGGCAGAGATGTCTTCTTTTTTGCGTAGGAACGCAGACATTTTTGCCTGGACCCAGGCCGACATGACCGGGATCAATCCCAAGGTGATGACCCATCGTCTCCATGTTGATCCAAACTTCAAGCCGGTGAAACAAAAAGTCCGCAGCACGGCTCCGCATCATGCAAAGGCCGTGGACGAAAAGGTTGACAAATTGTTAGAGGCGAGATCGATCCGGGAAGTCCAATTCCCCGAGTGGTTATCTAACACGGTGTGTGCCAAGAAGAAGGAGGGGAAGTGGCGAGTTTGCATGGACTTTACTGACCTGAACAAAGCATGTCCCAAGGATGGGTACCCACTCCTCAAGGTGGATTAGCTGGTGGACGCAACTGCAAGTTACAAACACTTAACGTTCATGGACGCCCGAGCGGGGTATCACCAAATTTCACTGGGGGAGTCTGACCAAGAAAAAACCGCTTTCATTACGCCCCGAGGAATATATTGTTACACGGTCATGCCGTTTGGATTGAAAAACGCGGGGCCACTTACCAGCGCCTGATGAACAAAATGTTCAAACCCCTACTTGGCACAACCATAGAGGTGTATATTGATGATATGCTGGTGAAGAGTAAAGATGGGGCTGATCATATTCACGACCTCGGCTCCTCGTTCGACATACTTCGGCGCCATGGTCTCAAGCTCAACGCCTCGAAGTGTGCCTTCGGGGTATGCTCGGGAAAATTTTTGGGGTACTTGGTGACGCATAGGGGCATTGAAGCCAATCCCGAGCAGATTCAAGCAATGCAAAACATTAAGGCGCCGAGGACTATCAAAGACGTCCAGAAGCTGACTGGCATGCTCGCCGCCCTCAACAGGTTCATATCCAAATCCTCAGATAGGTGCAAATCATTTTTTGCCAAGCTCAAGGGAGCGGCGAATGGCGTCTGGGACGAGGATTGTGATGTGGCGCTTGAAGGGATTAAAGAATACTTAAAACACCCCCCGACCTTATTAGTACCAGAAGCCGAGGAGACTCTCTACCTATACCTGTCCTTGTCGGGGGAAGCCGTCAGTGGCGATTTGGTAAGAGAATGCGAAAGGGTGCAGAGGCCCATCTATTTCGTGAGCAAATCCCTCCTTGACGCAGAGACAAGGTATTTGCTGATGGAGAAGTTGACATTGGCCTTAGTTGTGTCGGCGAGGAAGCTCAGACATTATTTTCAGGCATACACAATAGAGGTATTAACTGATCGCCCCCTGAGGCCCATTCTCCAGAGGGACGATTTGTCAGGAAGAATCGCCAAATAGGCTGTTGAACTCGGAGAATTCGACATAAGATACAAACCTCGTACTTCGATCAAGGGACAGGTCATTGCAGACTTCGTAGCCGAGTTCTCTGCGCCCGAGTCCCCACTGGAGGTCGATACCTCGGGGGTATGGAGTCTCCACATCGATGGTTCCTCGAACGCAAGGGGGCAGGAGTAGGAGTGGTACTGGCTAATTCGGAAGGATTCACAATAGAGCGAACTATCAGATTGGGTTTCAAAGCGTCCAATAATGAAGCCGAGTACGAGGCACTATTAGCAGGACTTGATATAGCCTATTCGGTCGGGGTACGACAACTACGGGTCTTCTGTGACTCCCAGCTAGTGGTCAACCAAATCAAGGATGATTTCGAAGTTCGGGACACCAGGATGAAAACATATTGCCAAAAAGAAAAATCTAAGATGGAGAAATTAGAAGAGATAGAGGTGTCCCAAATCCCCTGGGATCAAAACAACCATGCCGACGCTTTAGCCTGCTTAGCCTCGGCGCTGGCATCAGAGATAACCCGGCGCATCATTGTCGAAAATCGAGAAAAACCAAGTATAGAAGAATCTGACAGCATGCAAGTGTTGCCGATCGAAATACCCACAGCTCCTTCGGGCTGGATGAAACCTATCATTGCATATTTGATGCAAGGTGTGCTCCCGGAGGATGCCAGGGAAGCAAGGAAAATCAGGCTGAAGGCTCCTAGGTTCTAGCTATCCGCCGATCAGAAACTATATAAGAAATCCTTTTTCGGGCCGCATTTGCTTTGTGTCCCCGAGGATAAAATAGAACCTCTGCTCTACGTAATCCATGAGGGTGTATGCGAAAGTCATACAGGAGCTAGATCCCTTGCGCATCGAGCAATGACGCAAGGATATTGGTGGCCCTACATGCAGAAAGATGCGAAGAAATACTTCCGAAGATGTGAGAAGTGTCAGAAATTCGCTCCTATTATCAGACAGCCGGCGGGAGACCTGAATTTATTGACTAGCCCGTGGCTGTTCTCTCAGTGGGGGATAGATATCATCGGACCACTTCCGAAGGCCCCACTCGGCAAAAAATTTCTGTTAGTGGCAACAGATTATTTCACCAAGTGGATTGAGGCCGAGCCCCTGAGTCGTATCCGAGATAACGAAACCAAGAAATTCGTATGGCAGAACATAATCACTCGGTTCGGAATCCCCAGGGCGATTGTATCGGATAATGGCACACAATTCAATAGTGGTCCTTTCCGAGAATTTTGTTCAGGGTTTGGGATACAGAATTATTACTCCACCCCAGCCTATTCCCAAAGTAATGGCCAAGCCGAGGTATCTAACAAGACTGTATTGGCCGGAATCAAGAAGAGGCTTGAGAAAGCGAAAGGGAAGTGGACCGAGGAGTTGCTCAACCTGCTGTGGGCCTACAGAACCACACCGAGGGTTTCAACGGGCAAAACGCCGTTCACCTTGACTTATGGGGTCGAAGCCGTCATTCCATTGGAGGTGGGGCTCCCGACAATTCGGAGCCAGGCGTTTGATTTGGGAAACAATGACCAGATGCTCGCAAAAGACCTCGATTTAGCCGAAGAAAGGAGAGAGCTGACATGCATCAAATTGGCCAAGTATCAGGGCGAGTTAGCCAGACAACATCAAAGGAAGGTCCGAGCAAGGGATTTCAAAGTGGGCGACCTGGTGCTAAGGAAGGCAGTAGGCACTGCTCGAGAACCTGCCGAGGGAAAACTCGGGCCCAATTGGGAAGGTCCTTACAAAGTAATTGCCGTGGGGGCACCGACGCTTACAGGCTACGAGATATGGGTGAGAATGATGTAATCCGACCTTGGAACGTATCTAATCTGAAAAAATACTTTTCCTGAGTCCCCCAATTCTTTGCTTTCTGTCGACCACTCGCCATGCTCAAAAACAGCACGAGACGAGCTCTCGGTCGCTAGGGGCACGGTCCTGAGGGGTGTAAGACTCCACACTTGGAGCCACGCTCTCAAATACAGCACGAGACGAGCTCTTGGTCGCTAGGGGCATGGTCCCGAGGGGTGTAAGACTCCACACTTGGAGCCACGCTCTCAAATACAGCACGAGACGAGCTCTCGATCGCTAGGGGCACGGTCCCGAGGGGTGTAAGACTCCACACTTGGAGTCACGCTCTCAAATACAGCACGAGACGAGCTCTCGGTCGCTAGGGGCACGGTCCCGAGGGGTGTAAGACTCCACACTTGGAGCCGCGCTCTCGAAAGACCCTAGTGCGCAACCAGGTAACGGGGGCATGCGTCCTGAATGAAAAATGACCCTTCATAAAGGGGGTATTACCCCGTGAAACTAGAAACGACCTCTCGGGGAATCCCGTCTGAACAAAGACGCTTTCGAAAGATACAGGGCAAGGCTTGTGACAGCATGATGAAGATCAGCAGTTAAAGGGTTTGCTGGCCTTCCATCCTCGGTGCGAACGCGAAGCAGATGGGTTAAATTCCCTACACTTGACGCGTCAGAACGAGCAGGCCTGTATCTCGGCCCCGATGGGTACGTGAAGCCTTGCGGCCTTCGTTATTTCACTTATTATTGATAGGTCCGTATATCGGCTCCGATGGGTACTTGAGGCCCCGTTGCCTCAAGTACTTAGACATCCGTGGTTTATTCCTCGAACAGTTATGAGAGAAAAACGAAAAAACGCATGCAAAGAAGGGATGGCGGCGTTAAGGTGAATTATATTATTGCAAAAAACTGGAAAAACGATTAGAATTTTCATTACAAGTCAAAATGGGGCTTTGCGTTCCCAGAAGCATACATATTTAAAACAAAGAGAAAGGAGGGAAAGAGAAGTAGGGAGCCTTCCGTCGATGTCACCTCGCCTCATGAGTGGTAAGCTCTTCGATTGGCGATGAAGGGTGATCAGGATCTTGGCCGGCGATTACCGGAGAAAGGCTACCTGAACCATCGCTCACAGTGATAGCGATGTTGGCCTCCTCGGTGTTCGGCTGCACCTCCTGGGGGACCTCGGCGTCTTCAAAAATGGGGACGTGTTTCTTGAAAAGTTCGTCGCCCGGGTCCACCATGGCGGCATGGAGGGCAGCCACCCAACCATCCCGAAAAGCCTTCCCCTTGGCTTCCTCGAAAGTAAGGACCATTTGATCCTGAGTCTCCAACCAAACTCGGTGGCACTCGCTTTGCATCATTTGGTCCACTTCACCTTTCTCGGCCATCAGGGCATCCACCCGAGCAGTTAGGTCTTTGATGAGGCTCTCGGACTCCTGGACCTTGCCCTCAGCCAGCAAGACTTGGAGTTCACACTCCTTCACCCTCTTGATGGCCGCCGCCTCGCTCGCCTTCAAGTTCTGGTTCTCGGCGTCCAGGGCGTCGCGCTGGCGGATCATCTCGGCGAGATGCTTCGTCTGGTCGACTATAACTGCCTCCGCCTTCTTGACAAAGACGTCTTTAGCCTTGGCCTCCTTCTCGGCGTTCCTCGCCGCCTGCTTGTACTCCCAGAAATGGTCGATGATGACCCCTATTTGCTGGCAGGCCTGGAAAGAACGATAAAAAGCAATCAGTCGAGCGCCGAGGAAAGAAGGCACACTTGAAAGAAAAACACTTACCACCAAGTTACTCTGAAGAGCACCTATAAGGAGCCGATTGTCGGTCTGGCCCATATGGACGTTCATGTCGGCGACAAAGTGGAGAGTCCCCGCCACAGCCAAGGCCACATCTTGGTTTTGGATAATGGAATCCGCCTCCAAAACAGGACGCCCCCTCCGGGTCTCGGCTCGGCAGACCCACTCGGCGGATGTGGTTGCCCCCGGAGTGTCGTGGCGGTGCTTCTGCCGGTGTTCCTCTTGACGTCGGCTCTCTTCTGGGACCTCGGGGTCCCGAGGTCGTTTTCCCCTTGCCTGGATTTCGGGGAGGGAAGTAGAAGGCTCTGGGGGGAGACTCCCTGATGGGGCTAGGGTATTCCCCGAATGCTGATGGCGAGGAAGAGGAGGCACCTTCTGCCTTGGAGCAGGAGGGGGGATGATAGGGCCGGTGCTCGGGGACCCTCCCAGTCCCGAGAGCCGATTCCTCCGCCGGGAGGCGGCTTTCTCCATGTCGGCTGCAGAGAGAGGAGGGATGTTGAACATATCTGTTG
>JAHQCQ010019362.1:0-10543 GCA_023539305.1 Ilex asprella | reverse complement strand
AATGGGCTTGCAGATGCTTTCATCGATGGTTATGAGGAGCTCCGAGGAAAGATTTATGTGGCTTTCTCTGATATTGACCTTTCAATCTTTGTGCCCACTGAGGCGCCCGATGATAGTGATGGGAGTTCTGGTGATGCTGGGGATGGCGAGAATGAAGTGAAAGAGGACCATGAGAGCAACTAAAGTGCTGGGGATTCTTGGTTTCTTTCTTTATTATTTTTATTTTTAGGAAGACACTTTTGTAAAGGCAATTTACGGCCTTATATTTGTACTCCTCTGAAATTAAATGAAGATCCAAAAGATCTTTTCGGAGTAAGATGTAGAAAAAATTTATTCATCTATCACTTATGGGAAGCAATATTGGGTAATGACCCCAAAGAGGTACATTAAGAAAGATAAAACCAAGTTCCAGCACTCACTACTTCAATACTCTCATGGTGTCATTGATAATACCTCTTCAAGTGTTCCGCATTCTATGGATGGAGCAAGGCTTTCCTTTCAGAATTCTGGATCTTGTAGGTGTCTGGCCTCACTACTTCTGTTATGAGGTAAGGTCCTTCCCAGTTTGGCCCTAGTTTCCCTTCGCGTGCATCTTTTGTGGCGAGGATCACTTTCTTGAGTACCAGGTTCCCTGGTTGGAAGGAACGAGGCTTCACCCTTGAATTATAGTGCGTGGCCATGCGTCGTTTGTACTCTGCGTAGCGGACCACTGCCATCTCCCTTGCCTCCTCCACCCAGTCGAGGTTGATGCAGAGTCCTTCCTCGTTGGTGGTGGGGTCGTGGTGTTGGACCCTTAGAGAGTGCACCCCTATCTCCACAGGAATAACTGCCTCAGTTCCAAAGGATACAGAGAAAGGGGTCTCTCCCGTAGGAGTTCTTGGTGTCGTTCGGTAGGCCCACAATACTCCCGGTAGCTCGTCAACCCAGAGACCCTTCGCTTTTTCAAGCCTAGTCTTCAAGTTGCGCAGCACCGTTCTTACCATGACCTCTACTTGCCCATTTGTCTGCGGGTGTGCTGGGCTGGAGTGAGGTTGCTTTATCTGGAGGTTAGAGCAGAAGGAGTTGAGGAGCTTGTTGTTGAATTGCTTCCCATTGTCACTGACTATGGCATTGGGTATCCCGAAGCGACAGACCAGGTTTTTTCAAATAAAATCTTTGACCTTGGCGTCTGTGATCTTGGCTAAGGGTTCGGCTTCTGCCCACTTAGTAAAGTAGTCAACTGTCACCACTACGAACTTGCACTGCCCCCTACTCAAAGGTAGAGGGCCTAGGATGTCGATGCCCCATTTGGAAAAAGGCCATGGACTCATGATTGTTGTCAGCTCCTCTGGTGGTTGTCTGGGCACGGTCGCAAAGCGTTAGCATTTGTCGTATTTTTTGGAGAACTCTTGGGCATCCCTTACCATAGAAGGCCAGAAGTAGCCTTGTCTGAGTGCCTTGTGAGCAAGGGAGCGCCCTCTTGAGTGATTCCCACAGATCCCCTCGTGGATTTTCCGTAGGGCATAGTGGGCTTCTTCGGGTGAAAGGCAACATAACAACGGCAGGGAATAGCCCTTTTTGTACAAAGTGTCCTGTAGGATGGTAAACTTGGAGGCTCTCATTCTCAGCCTCCTAGCCTCTAAAGAATCACACGGCAGCGTACCTTCTTGAAGGTATGCCTTTATTGGGGTCATCTAATTTGACTCAAACGACGCACAGTTGATATTTATGGCCTCCATGTCCATCCTACTTGGTTCGAATTGGTGACCAATGAATGCTGGTTCTCCCGGTGGGATTTCTGTGGATGATGCGAGCCTTGCAAGTGCGTCGGCGGCCATGTTGTCTTCTCTGGGAATATGGCAGATTTGGAAGTGGTGGAACTTTGTGATCATGCTTTTCGCTATGCCAAGATATTCTTGCATTCTGGCTCCCCTGGCTTCAAACTCGCCTTCACTTGATTAACTACTAGTTGAGAGTCGCTGTAAGCGGTAAGGTGTTGAGCTTCCATCTCAACTGCTAGCCTTAATCCGGAGAGGAGAGCTTCGTATTTCGCCTCATTGGTGGAGGCGATAAAGTGAAGTTTCATCGCAGACTTGAGAGTGGTGCCATCTGGGCTGACCAAGATTAAACCTGCTCCGCCTCCTTCACTGGTTGAGGAACCGTCTATGTAAAGTTTTCAGAGTAGAAGGGGGTAGGGTTCGGAGATTGAAGTGGATGACTTGGTACACGGAGGTGTGGTCTGGGCACTATCCTAGGTGCCAGAAGGTGTCTGGGCGCCCAAGGAGGTTGTTTGGGGGCAAGAGGAGGCTAGTTGGGCGCCCAAGGGGGCTGGCTGGGTGCCAGAGGGGGCTTGAGCGCCCAAGGTGGCTGACTGGGCGCCATCTTGTGTGCTCTGGGCGCCTGACATGATGGTTTCGGTGCCTAGGTTGGCTTGGGCGCCAAATTTGGGCGCCTGGGAGTCCTTGCTAGACTCTGGGGTGTCCCCGTCAGGCATCTGAATATCTTCGAGGCTCCCTTCCTCTGCCAGTGTAAGTTCGACAATGAAATCTGCCAGCGCTTGTGCTTTGATAGCTGCCTTTGGTCGGTACTGAATATCGAATTCACCTAGCTCCACTGCCCATTTAAGAAGCCTGCCCGACACGTCTGACTTTCCCAGGATTCTTTTTAGAGGTTGGTCTGTGACTACCATTATAGTGTGACTCTGAAAGTAATGCCGCAGTCGTCTTGCCATTGTGACTAGGGCGAGTGCTAGTTTTTCTAGCCCCAAATATCTCGTTTCTGCCCCCCGATAGGCCTTGCTCACATAATAAATAGGCTTCTGTATTCTGTTGTCATTTTTAATGAGCACGAAGCTTACCGCTGATAGGGAGGCAGAAAGGTAAAGATGGAGAGCTTCTCCTAGAGTGGCATGTGACAAGAGGGGTGGTGTAGCTAGGTAGGCCTTAAGTCTTTGGAGAGCTTCCTCCGCCTCAGGTCCCCACTCAAAAGTCTTGCGGAGGATTTTAAAAAAGGGGAGACACTTGTCTGCAGACTTGGAGACGAATCTATTGAGTGTTGCGATCCTCCCATTGAGGCGCTGGAGCTCCTTAGTTGAGGAAGGTGTTTTCATGTCGAGGATGGTCTTGATCTTATCGGGGTTCGCCTCGATTCCCCTTTGATTGACCATAAACCCTAAGAATTTACCGGACCCCACACCAAAGGCGCACTTCTCAGGATTGAGCTTCATGTGATAGGACCTCAGGACATTGAAAGTTTCTTGGAGGTGATTGACGCGGTCTACTGCTGCGAGGCTTTTTACCAGCATATCATCCACGTATACTTCCATTGTTCTCCCGATCTGAGACCGAAACATCTTGTTCACCAGCCTTTGGTAGGTCACTCCTGCGTTCTTTAGCCCGAAGGGCATTACCCTATAGCAGTAGGTCCCTTTCGGAGTAATGAATGATGTTTTCTCCTAGTCTGAGGGATGCATGCTGATCTGGTTGTATCCAGAGTATGCATCCAAGAAAGTGAGCAACTCGTGCCCGACGGTGGCGTCGATGAGGAGGTCGATCCGCGGCAGTGGATAGCTATCTTTTGGACACGCCTTATTGAGCTCAGAAAAGTTGACGCAGAGACGCCACTTTCCATTACCCTTAGTTACTATCACTACATTTGAGAGCCACTCAGGATAGGCTACTTCTCTGGCCGTCCCGTTTTCTATCAACTTCTCTACCTCTTTTTCCATTGCTTGGGCTCTTTCAATGGAGGTGCCCCTTAGCTTTTGGCGAATGGGCTTGTGAAGCGGGTTGACATTGAGACGGTGTGTGTCCGCTTCTGGGTCGATGCCCTCAAGGTCTGCATGTGACCATGCGAAGACGTCCATGTTACGTCTTAAAAAATCTATTAGCGGGCCCACCAGGTTTGCAGAAAGGGAAGAGCCAACGTATACTTTTCTATCTGGGTGCTCTTCATCCAAGACCATAGAGGTGAGCTCGACTGGTTCCCCTCTTTCCCTGGTATCGTCATCCCTTGGATCAAGGACCTCCACTTGCAACATCTCTTGTGACCTTCTGGTCTTCATGGAGGAGACATAGCATTCCCTTGCTACTACCTGGTCTCCCCTGACCTCTCCAACTCCAATAGGGGTTGGAAACCGGAGAATGAGGTGATAGGTGGAGGGCACGGCTCTTAATGTGTTGAGAGCAGGTCGCCCTAATATGATATTATAAGCCGATGGACAGTCTATCACCAGAAAGTTGACCATGACCGAGGAGCTTCGGGGCGCCACTCCGGCTGTTACTGGTAGGGTGATGGACCCTAGGGGATACATTTTCTCCCCTGAAAATCCAATGAGGGGAGATCTGATGGGCTGCAGCCTCTCTCTGCCCAAGTTGAGTTTGTCATAAGCTTCTGCAAACAGGATATCTGCAGAGGTGCCACTGTCCACTAGGATTCTGTGCACCTGAAAGTTGGCAACCGTCATGGTGAGCACCAGGGGGTCATCATGGGGGTGCTGAATGCCTTTCAAGTCCTTATCTGAGAATGATATGACCTCGTTGGTGCCTTGTCTGGGCGCTTTAGATGGGAGCCCTTCGTCAAGGTGCCTTGCCTTCCTAGCATGGGCCTTCATAGCAGAAAAGGACTCTCCACCTCCTGCTAATCCTCCCGAGATAGTGTGAATTTTCCCAACGGGATATTGCTCTTCCTGGTTTTGGGGTGGCGGTGGTGCCTGTCCTCTTCCAGCAACATACTGGCGTAGGTGGCCACGTTGAATGAGGTCTTTAATTTGCCTTTTGAGGTCATAGCAATCGTCGGTGTCATGCCCGTGGTCGCAGTGGAAGCGACAATACTTGTTGGGATTTCTGCGATTTGGAGGATACTTCATCTTCCCCGGCCATTTTACTACGGGGTCATCCTAGATCTGGAATAGAATATGCCCAACAGCAGCATTGAGAGGAGTGAAGGGTTGTCGGTCCCTCTGGGGAGTAGGACCGAGCCGATCTTTGATGGGTACCCTCTCTGTCTTACTGCTGTGCTTGTTGCTAGTCTCCTCTTTGTCATCCCTCTCTCTTTCCTTCCTTTATTCTCCAGATCGAGAGGACTCACCTCTTCTGGCCCTTGTGACGTCCTCAGCATTCATGTACTTTTGGGCTTTGGCTAGCAGCTCTGGCATGCTCCTAGGTGGGCGTTTCATGACAGAAAAAAGAAAACTCGATGAGCGGAGGCCTCCCAAGAAGGCAGTCATCGTCACTTTGTCATCGGGCTCATCAACTTGGAGTACCTCCTCGTTAAAATGAGTGAGGTAGCTTCTCAGGCTTTCCTCTCAGTCCTGCTTTATGCTAAGAAGGTGGGTGACAGGCTTTTGGTAGCGGCGCCCTCTAATGAAGTGTGATACAAATGACCTGCTAAGCTCAGCGAATGAGGCAATAGAGGCTGGGGAGAGCTTAGCAAACCATTGTTGGGCAGACCCCTTCAATGTGGTTGGAAATGCCCTGCACATGATTTCGTCTGGGACATTGTGCAACTGCATCGAGTTTTGTAGGTGTCGAGGTGATCTAAAGGGTCCTTCATCCCATCAAAGGTCTCCACCGAGGGCATTTTGAACTTCTGAGGGAGTGGATAGTTGGCCACGTCGGGCTTGAAAGGTGTGTCCGTTCGGCTTACAAGATAGTCCACGGTCTCTGGTTCTTGTGCCTTCATGGCATTGAAGACGTCACCTAGCTGATTTTGGACCTCTTTGATTTTCTCGTCCCAATGATTCGGGGCTCCTCTGGAACGATCATGGAAATGACTTTCATGCTCCATGCTTTGGTTCTCGCCCTCATCCTCTTAGAGAGGAGGGGCCTCACCATGGGAAGCAGGAGGAGGAAGGCGTGGAGGCCCCTCATGATGGACTCCCCTATGTTGGGCGCCCAAGGGGACTCCATAGTGGGCGCCCAGTCCTATAGGGGCACCTAGATGTGGAGCGGGGTGTGGAATTCCTTGACCTCCAGGACGTAGAGCTTCTTGAGGTCCTCCAGGCTGTGCTCCGCCGAGTTGTGCTCCTCGTCCAGTGAGCATGAACTGTAGTATCTGTTGGTTTTGGGCCACCAGTTGCTGCATGATCTCCAACATTTGTTGGGAATTTGGAGCTGGAGCCTCTGGCACATGGTTGGCAGGTGGAGGAACATTCCCCTCCTCTCGTGGTAGATTTTTGTCAAGTTGATTCATCGACCTGGTAGTGATCACCATTCGTTCAGCCAATGGAACGTATGGAATGGAATATTTGGAAGTGAGAATTTCGTCGTTTCCACAGACGGCGCCAAACTGATGATGCACAAAATTGGTGCAAAATCAACAGTCAAGAAGTGAGTGGTATCGTGGTGATTAATCAAAGGTTAGTAGGTAAGCAATGGAAGAATAATGCCAAAATAAATGAAACAAGAATTTATAGTGGTTCAGCCTTGGCCTACATCTACTTTCAATGTCGACGGTGGCTGGGATTCTTTATTATAGAACAATGGTGTTCTTTTCCTTTAGAGGCTTGCTCCGGGGAGCTACAATACTTTTAATCAAAAGGGAGTGGGGGAGAGAGCTAGAGGGCAAGGTTTAGGAGACGAGTATAGAATTTTTGTGAGGCGTGCCCTAGATGTGAGGAGGGCTTACTATTTATAGACTTAGGGTTTGGAGGTGAGGCGGTGGAGTAGGCAAGAGGTTTCCTATTTTGGTAATTTTCAAATATAGTAGGGTATCTCCGTGCTCATCTTCCAATTCCTTCATAGGAAGGCTTCCAACTGGATCAGACTTGAACTTGGGCTTGGGCCCCTTTCCACAATTTGGATTGTTTGGACTTAACCCATCAAATTTGTTGATGAGAGGATAACGCAAGTGAACTGTCCTTAGATGCTTCGTACAACCGCATCGATGAGAGGAGCTGATGGCTAAGTAGGCTTCCACAGAATTCAAAATACAATAAGGGAGAGGCTTTCTGTTTTGAAGGTCAAGAATTCCTTCCAGAAACTGCAGCTTGTGCACAACTGAAATCTTCCCACGTCATGTCTTGACTAGCCTTGTTTGGCTATGCTCTTTTGATGTTAGCTGGCTCGAGCTTCCAGTTTTGCTCTGCCCTTTGTGGCCCTTGTGTTATATGCTTCAATGTGTACACACTATTTTGGCTGTGTTAAGGCTTTTTGCTTGCAAACTCTTTTGATCAATGAAAATTTTACTTCTGAAAAAAAGAAATTTTATTAATAGCAACAACAAATACAATAACGTTTGTGTATAACAATAGCACTGATGATTTCCAGAGAATGGCACCATCAAATAATGACAATTTAGTCAAAGTAATTGAGCCATCTTGAAACTGTATGATGAAGATTACCCAAGGTGAGAAGCCCAGGTTGGTCTATGATGACCTTAAGGAGAATTTCTCAGGTCACTCCATAGATATCCCGATGAATATTAACTTTACGAGATAGGGACAACTGACTGAGCCAACCTCCTTATACACGAGCTAACCTCAATGGGAGAGTTCGCCCCAAAGCATACTCAACAGATGGTCAGAGGCGTATGAGACCATCAAATGTCCTTGCTAGAAGATAGGTCATCATGCCACCACATCATGTTTTAGAAGACCACGTCACTTCTAGAGAATGTAGTCTCTAATGGCCTAAAGAATATAGACTCAAATAGTCCAAATATTTTCTCAACAAAATCCTAACAAATTATAAGACCACCCGATGGTGACGTCATTATCACATATAAATACCAAGGCCCTTAGTCGAGAGAGGACATGGGAAAAACACTGTAATCAATCCTTCTTCTCTAAGAAATATACAAAATCTCCAGTAGTAAGAGAATCCATTAGAGTGAACTAATCAAGCTCTATAGTTGATGAATCACTACAATTCCTGTGCTCTCTAGTATCCCTAACTCAACCATTTTTTTTGTTTTATTTGAATGTTTGCTAAGAGCCTTCTGGCTCCATTACAAATTAGCCACCAACCTTTACACACTCACTAAAATGATACCACCAAGTCTTGAGTGGCTCAGTTCAAGCACCCGACTCGTATTTTGAATCCAAACATCATCAAGCACAAACATTGTTATGCTAGAAATTGAGAGAGAAAAAGCTAAGCATCCAATTCCAAGTGACATACATAATTGTAGACACAGTTGTGTATATAGCCGAATCCTTTATTTTTTTGAATATTTTTATAATTTTATATTTTAGGTCCAAATAATTCTATAGAGTAGTAAATTTGCTCGAAGGTGGTCAAGTTGTCCCGAAATAGAGATATGAAAACATCAATGCTTCCATCCCCAAAATCTAGGTCATAAAATGGATGAATGATTTGAAGTAACTGGGGCATAAGATGGCATGGAAATGTAAGGACGTCCTCCTCCAAAATCTAGGTCATAAAATGGAAGCCTTATCAAACAATTCACCTCTAAATTAGGGCATACAACAGGAGCATCCACATCAGCCGTGGTAATGAGATCTTCTTCTTTCACCTTATAGCTTGCAAAGTCGATGAATGATTTGAAGTAATTGTTGTTCACCTTCACCATTGCGTTGTGGATGAGCTTCACGGAATAGGGCAATGGCTCCCCCAAAAGGTTCATCACCATGGCGCATGGGAATATCCAGAGCATAAGGTTACCAAAGTACTCATCAGGTACTCTAGGGTTCAACCGTGTGCGTCCATTACTGCGATTCTTATGTGGGTGGTTTCGAACCCATTTAAGGCACGTGCATTTGTGATGGCTCTCCGCATATGAGTAACAAGGCTCTCAAAAGTTTTATAGGGCTTGTTTGCACCATTGATGAAAGAAGTTCTGGCCTTGAGCTTAGCGAGAAACTGTAAGGTAAAATGAACTTGGTGCACCACAATGTCTTGATCTCGATCCATGAAGTTATCATCAACAGGATAAATCTTATCAAGTTTCTTGTTCATAAACTCCACTCCTCTGTGATCAAACTCGAAATGAGGTGGGTTTCGAAGGAATAAGATGGTCCGATCCTGCAAAGGGAGTGGACTAATATCGATTCCTCGGCAAGCTTGTCCCCAAGCAACCAAGAAATTGCTTATGAAATGCCCATCAGCCACACGGTGGCGTGTTGTGAAGCCCATCACCAATGAGCCACAAGTGAACCTTGTGAGCTAAACTTGGACCAACTCCACCACTCCCTTTAAGCTTGGGTGAAGGCTTAGTAAAGATTCTGAAGGTTTTAATTGATAAGAATTGATGCAAAACGTGATTAATTTAGTTAGCAAAATTATGTTGATTTAGTCTTTAACTGTTAACTAGAAAGTAGGAGAGGAGTTGCAGATGACCTAGTTTGCAGTATTTGCTTTTATTTAGGAATTAGTTTCTACTTTATAGGCATTGTGGTTATGGTTTTAAGTTATAAATAAAGGGTGTAATCAGCCGTTTAAAAAAATGAGAATTGCAGAGTATTTCTTTCATTTTGAATTGATAAAGCTGTAGTTTTTTTCTTCTCTCTGTTTGTTACTCTGTATTCAAACTCTTGTTGCCTTTGTCTTTCTTATTTCCAACAATTTGTGGTATCAGAGCCCAGGTCTGATCCAATTGGGCTTGAGGTGTTTGTGAAAAGGCTTCAAAGAGGAGAAATCATGAATTCTCTCAATGTATCACAAAACCAGTCTTTAGTGCCAATTTTCAATGGAGAGAACTACGAGTTCTAGAGCATTAAGATGAAGACTTTTTTCATCTCACAAGACCTATAAGAGCTTGTTGAATCTGATTATGTAGATACAACAGCTGAGGTGAGGGAGCTTCGTAAGAAGGATGCGAAGGCCTTTCTTGTTTTACAACAAGCTGTGACAGAGGCTATTTTTCCTCGTCTTGCAAATGCTGCCAAATCTAAGGATGCATGGTAAATTTTGAGGCAAGTGTTCCATGAAGATAGCAAGGTAACGATGGTGAAAGTACAAACATTGAGTCAGGACTTCGAAACACTCCTTATGAAAGGTAATGAATCAGTGCAAGATAACATTACTAGAGTGTCTATCATAGTAAATCAAATGAAAACATTTGGTGAGAATATTTTTGATCAAAAAGTAGTCGAGAAGATTTTACGTAGTCTTCCTTCCAAGTGGGATCATGTAGTTACTGCTATTGAAGAATCTAAGGATATGAATACTTATTCTTTGAATGATTTAATGGGGTCTCTTTTAGCACATGAAGGTAGGATGAACATGGCTGAAAATAAGAGTCTGGAACAGGCATTTTAGTCAAATGTGGATCTTTCCAAATAAAAATTTGGTGAAGGTGGTTCTGGATATGCAGGAAGGCAACCAAAGGCATATCCAGAACCAAAATGGTGGTAGAGGCAACCAAAGGCAGGACCATCAGGGCAAGCAATGCTATTCATGTAAGCAATATGGGCACATTTCACCAAATTGCCCAAACAAGGCTCAGCAGAAAGCCAACTTTACTAAAACAGAACAAGAGGAATGTAACTTGTTTCTTACATGTCTAGAGTCAAAAGCAAGTATGGGTGATATGTGACTCTTGGACAGTGGTTGTAGTAACCATATGACAGGGGAGAAAGGTCTCTTCCGTAGCATAGACAAAT